>BQNB010113908.1:0-21853 GCA_026074375.1 Tanacetum coccineum
TTTTTGAGTCTTCTATTTATAGTGTCTGAAAAAGACTCGATACGCCGTATCCAGCAAGGTCGATACGGCGTATTTGGTTGGATTCCTTAGAGTGCGCGCTACGTTCGTAATAAATCTTTGATATCATTCCCAATTTACTTGATTTACTGTATCTTCGAATAGTTATCTTCATGGATACGGCGTATGTAGACAGAGTGAATACGCCGTATTGGGAATTGGTCAAACGCGTTTTCTTATGAAGTCTTGGCGTAGATACGCCGTATCTCTTTAGTTGGATACGACGTATTGGTGAAATTTTAGCAATATTTAAATATCTTCATTTTAGCTCCAAATTATGCGCCTTTTAGCTTGTCTTCACAAAACACTCCTGAATTACTATATTTATCAACTTTAAAGCAATTAAGTACCAAATAATGTAATAATTATATAAAAGTGGGCAAAATAGATGGGATAAATGATATAATAAAGTGACGTTATTTGATGTCATCACCCGCACCTGCAAAACAGCCTAAGCCTGTGAAAGAGAAATCCTCCAAGCCTACTCCCTCAAAGAAAATCTGCAAGGGTAAAGTGATGAAAGTTCGCAAGGGAAAGAAGTCTGACGATATTGTCGACCACGACCTATAATTACGTCGCTCGATTAATACACGATTAAATAAGATCAACGATGCGTACATCGTTATGACGAAATCATGCATATTTTTATATGCATACATACATACATGTGATGAGAAATCCACTTGCGCGTCTTTAAACCTTAACCCTTAGTATATTTTATGTATATATACTATTTTCCGTCCAATATAACTTATCTCTAATATTTACAGAAAGTTACTATTTTTAGACCTTCTATTTTTAGAACCGAACAATGGTCTTAAAACTATTAATTGAAATAATATATTAACCGACCTCATTTTATCACTCAAAATCGTACTCGTAATGTATTAATATTAATTAAAATATCCGTTGACTTTTACGTTGACCTTTAGTTTTGACCCGATATATCTTAATTTTAAAACTGACAAGCCTCGCGGCAAAGTAAAACGTCATTACGAACAACTTTCGTGTTTCGCCGGAAGGCCGAAACGGACTCGAAAGTGCTCAAATCATTTAATTAATAAATCTGTCATATTTAATATATATTAAAAATAACCTATTTTCCTACTAAAGTGTATATTTCGATTTCACTTCAGTTTCTTCGTTATTGAGAGTTAAAAGTCCCGTTTTATATCAAAACGTCCGTAAAAATATAATTTGTTATATTTTGTAAACTAAAGTCTGACTTTTCAAAATCTCGAACCCCGAATCCCATGTTCTATTTTCTGGTCAAAATGACCCGTTACAAACACGCGCCAAAATCCGTTTTTAGCTCAAAAACTTATCTAAAATATGTCTATTATGGCTTATAATTTCATATTAATCCCGCTTTAATATCAATAATATATTATCTCGACGCCGCAAGTTTCAATAGATTTCATCACATATAATTACTCGATCAAATAAATGAAATAATCGAAATAGCTTTTGTGTTGCAAAACCAAACGCACCCATTTCGGTGTTTAAGACCAATCAAACCAAACGCACCCTCTTTCGGCTGTGTTCGCAGCCAACCAAACAACCCCCCGGCTGTTAATGACAGCCAACCAAACACCCTTTTCTTATTTTTTTACCAAGCCAAACGCACCCTTTTTGGCGTCTGTTAAACCAAACGAACACCCCTAGCTGTGTTAATAACAACCACACCCTTGTGGTGTTGAACCCATGAAACCCAACGCACCCAGTTGGTTTGAGACCCAAACCCAACGCACCCGGTTGGTTTTCTACATAACCAAACAGACCCTAGGCTGTTAAGAACAGCCAAACGCACCTGCTTCGGTGCTACTACAAAACCCGACGCACCCTAATCTGCTTACCCGCAACCCAACGCACCCTGGCTGGTGCTAAACTCACACCCAACGCACCCTAATCGGGCTGAGATCGAAACCAACGCACCCTAGGTGCTATGAACCGAGACCAACGCGCCCTAGGTGCTGTGTGCCAGCCACCCGAACCAAACCACCTTCGTGGTGGTTCTCGCCACAGAAACAAACGCATCCCTTGCGGTGGTAACGAGCCCGACGCACCCTTGTTGATGTTTTAAACCCGAACGCACCCTCGTTGGGCGCGGAGGAGGGATGGCGACGCGGTGGCCGCGAGTGATGTGGGGATCGTTAGATCGGGTGGATGGGGATCCTTTATTGACTCGGTCGGAAAAGTCCCCGAAAAGAGGGAGAGAGAAGAGGGAGGGTGAAGTATATATGTGTGTGTATATTTTTTGGAAATGAAATAAAAATATATAAAACTTTTATTTATATATAAAAGTTTAAAATGAAATTAGAAAGTATATAATAGTTTAGGGTTTATTGTGTAACTTTTTAATATAGTTTTTATAACTATCGGTTCGGGACTCGTTTGAACTAGTTAACGGTTGATTCGAGTCACGAAACTCGCGCCATTGTTTTCCAAATCATTTTTCCGATAAAAACGAGTATTTATTTGATAATATTTCATAAATATTTTTATAACATTTATAAAAATGTTCGTTATTTATTTGGTGAACCGGTTACGTCTCGTCCGAGAGTAAAACTAGAAATAAATTTTAACCCGTATATTCGCGTTATCAACAAACGTTTTCGAATAAAATGATGACTAATTTATTAAATATTTTTATTTAATAAAAAGTGTTAATTAAATATAATTTAATTATTTTCTCGTTTCTAAATCTTGCGAGGGCATTTCAGTCACTTTCTGACTGTTTTCGGGTCTCGGTCAAAACTGAAAAGTTGTCAGGAATGTCGTTTTACATAAAATTGCTTTAGAGTCCGAATAATGAAAAAGTGATTTAATGGTTCGCTTTTGATACGTTAACTATTAATTAATATATATCTTTTTCGTTTTCAAGCCAAATAAGTTAAAAATAACTTCCACTTGGGAAATATAATAATAAATATGATTTATTATTTGAAATATGTTCCGAAAATTTTACCGGTCACGCGGTAATTGTTTTTACGAGACAATAAAAGACCAAAAGTCAAAAAGTCAAGTCAGACCAAAAAAATCAAAGGGTAAAATCGTCATTCGAAATTTCGAAAATTCTTGGATGTTACACTAAGCTTCTCAACAAAAAAGGATTTAATTGAAAAAGAGAATTACGATAAATTGTTTAGAAGTTATACAACTCTTGAAAAACATTGCATCTCTTTAGAAGTTGATACTCAACTTAATCAGGAAATTTTTTAAAGGGACAATTCTGTTTCAAATCAAAGTGCTCCAAATTTTGATCAATACCTTGAATTAAATGAATTGAAAGCTCAGTCACAAGAGAAAGACACGGTCATAAGGAAGTTGAAAGAGATAATTAAATCTTTAAAATAAGGTCAAGAAGGACATAGAAGAGATTTAAACTATAAATATTGAATTGGATCATAGGGTGTCAAAGCTTATTGCTGAGAATGAACATATGAAATAGACCTATAAGCAACTTTATGACTTGATCAAACCAACACGTATTCGATCAAAAGAACAATGTGATGCTTTAATTAATCAAGTCAATCAAAAGTCTTTGGAAATCTCTGATTTAAATGTAAGTCTTCAGGAAAAAGGTTTGGTCATTACAGCTCTCAAGGATGAATTAAGGAAACTTAAAGGAAAAGATTTAGCTGATAATATTGTTACCAAACACACTATTGCTCCAGAAATGCTTAAATTTAATGTGGAACCAATAGCCCCTAAATTGTTAAACAATAAGACAGCTCACTCTGACTACCTTAGGCACACTCAGGAACAAGCTGCGATTCTTAGGGAAGTAGTTAAATAAGAAAAATCACAAAATCCTCTAAATAATTTCTTAGACTCTACTTGTAAGTATACCAAACGAATTCAGGAGTTGCTTATAATAATAAGACAAACCTGCCCTAGCATCAACAATTCAAGTGACAAATTAGTGGATGTGACTCCAAACAACAAGGACAAGAGAGTTAGATTCATTGAGTCCGTCACATCCTCAAGAAATACAAACACAAAACAGCTTCTTCATCAAACCTAGTTTCTAACAAACCTATGTTGTCTTCTACAGGAGTAAAACCGTCTACTAGTGCTAGCAGATCACAGCCTTCAGGCAATACAAAGAAAGATAAGATTCAACAAAAACCAAGTAATACTCAGAAGAATAAAGTAAAAGCCCACTCTAGGACAGTTAAATATAGTTTGAAAATTAAGAATTTTGTTGTGAAACCTAACGGAACTGCAAATGTGTAGCATTCCAACTTAATGCGAAATTCGAACTGTCTATGTGTTTATGTGTAATGGTTGCCTGCTTTCCTGATAATCAAGATTTGTGTATCTTAAATTTATCATGTTGGAATGCTTCCGTTCTAAATCTAAATTTCTTATAAGAAAACCTCAAAGAGAAAAGTTTGGAAACCAACAGGAAAGGTGTTCACAAATATTAGATACACTTGGAGGCCTATTGGTCGGACCTTCACTATAGTAGGAAATGCGTGCCTTTTAAATAAGATTACCACAACTATTGAAGTGCCCCTTAGGAAACCAACTACTCTAGAAACTAATACACCTAAGCCTGTAGTAACATTGGTTTACTCAAGGAAACCTAGGAAATCCAAAACTAATGTTCCTATTAGCAAACCTAAGATTATTAAATCTATATCTGCTAACAACAAGGAAGCCAGTAAATCTTGGGGATTCATAGTTTCTGATGTTCCATCTTCCTCTCTTGATGAATGCATGTCGTCCAAATTGTTCTCTGGTATTTAGACTCCGGTTGTTCCAAGCATATGAGCGGAGATCGCACTCAGCTCACCAATTTCGTCAATAAATTTTTGGGTACAGTCAAATTTGGAAATGATCACGTGGCAAAGATAATGGGATATGGGGATTATCAGATTGGGAATGTTACGATCTTAAGGGTTTACTACGTGGAATGACTTGGACACAACTTATTCTCTGTTGGGAAATTCTGTGATTCGAACCTTGAAGTTGCTTTTCGTCAACACACCTACTTCATTCGTAATCTAGAAGGTGTTAATCTATTGACTGGATCTTGAGGCAACAATCTGTATACACTGTCTCTTGGAGATATGATGGCGTCCTCTCCTATATGTCTCTTGTCAAAGGCCTCAAAGACTAAGTCATGGCTATGGCATCGACGTCTGTCTCATCTGAACTTTGGTGCAATCAACCATTTAGCTAGACACGGTCTTGTTCGAGGTCTCCTTAAGCTAAAATTTGAAAAGGACCATCTATGTTCTGTATGTGCAATGGGCAAAAGCAAGAAGAAACCCCACAAACCTAAATCTGAAGACACCAACCAAGAAAAACTTTATCTTTTGCACATGGATCTTTGTGGCCCAATGCATGTCGCAAGTATTAATGGAAAGAAGTACATCTACATCATTGTCGATGATTACTCTCGATTTACATGGTTAAAGTGCTTAAGGTCAAAAGATGAAGCTCCAGATTTCATAATCAAGTTTCTTAATATGATTCAACTGCGGCTTAAGGCACCTGTCCGACGAATCAGAACAGATAATGGAACTGAATTTGTTAATCAAACTTTGCGTGAATATTATGAGAAGGTTGGAATCTCTCATGAAACATCCGTTGCTCGCTCTCCACAGCAAAATGGTGTCGTTGAAAGACGTAATCGTACGCTAATTGAAGCTGCCAGCACAATGTTGATTTATGCAAAAGCTCCATTATTCTTATGGTCAGAAGTAGTTGCTACTGCATGTTATACCCAAAATCGTTCCATCATACGTCTTCGTCACATCAAAACACCATATGAGCTTTTACATGACAAACTTCCCGGATTATCATTCTTCCATGTATTTGGTGCACTTTGCTATCCGACAAATGATAGTGAGAATTTAGGTAAGTTACAACCGAAAGCTGATATTGGTATTTTCATTGGATATGCACCATAAAGAAAACATTTCGAATTTACAACCAACGTACTAGACGAATCATCGAAACAATTCATGTAGATTTTGATGAGCTGACAGCAATGGCTTCTGATCACAGCAGTTTATAACCCGCACTTCATGAAATGACTCCTGCAACAATCAGTTCAGGACTCGTACCAAACACTCCTCCTTCAACACCGTATGTATAGGCCGACCCTTACATATACAAAGTCCAAGGTTTATATAGGCCAGCCCATGAAGCTCAGCAAAGATTTTATGATATGTTCTAGGCCCAAGATGGAAATGCAATAACCGGCCCAAGAACAAAAACAAAATGATGATATCAAATTGTGAAGTTTTGTTGTGCATTGAGGCGTTTGTGATTAACACGCCAAAATTAAATCACATTGGCGCGTATTCTGCCCCACTCGCATGTACTAATTTTCCTTGTGGCAAATCAAGGGCCTACACGTGTACAAGGAATGTGTGCTAAATAAGCTCAGATATTTGTTTGTTTTCATCGAGCCAATGTTTATTAAAGATAGTGGGACACGCGGCATACCATGACTGGTGGATCTTACCTCAAACGCGTCATTTGGCTACGTGGAGCTCATTTGTTGGTGGATCTGGACCTGGATAGACTGTCAAAATGAGGTGCGGAAATCCAAGCCAATCATTGGCGGTTAAATGATGTTTCCTAGAAATTTCGTGCCCCGCTCCCCACATGGAAATTTACAAGAATGCCCCCAAGCTTTGGTTATAAATAAAACGCAAGCAGCAGTATTATTGGAGAGTAGTATTAGTGTAATTTACTCTCAAATTAGTTTTAGCTTATTTTTATTAGTCATAGTTTTCAGCTTATTGTAGCTTAATATTCTGGCTTATTGTAATCACTTTTAGCTTAATAATGAAAAGAGGTTTTGAAGATTTGTTGCTTATTCTCATGTCTTGATCTTTCTTTTCTCTCTTTCTTTCTTTTCTCTCTTTCTTTCTTTTTAAGCTTTTCGACTAAAAGTTTTTCCATCCAGCTTATTTAGGAGCTTTTCTGCTGGGCATATTAATCAATAAGTTATAAATCGAATAAGCTATAATTGGCTTATCGGATTTATTTTCTTATTTATTTGATAAGTTTCAAACTCATAAGCTTATAAATAAGCCTTTGGTCTCGGCTTATTTTCGAATAAGCATGTTATTGCTTATTGTTCCACTGCTTACTTATAACTTTTCCTCTATGTCAAATAAGTTCCTTCTATGGCTTATTCGTTTGGGGATTAGCATATACAATCATAAGTTTTAGCTTATTTTGTTTCCATTTATTTTCCTTTCTTATTTTCGATTAAGCTATTTAGTTAGCTTATTTAATTCCTTTTTCTCATAGCTTCTAGATTCGATTAAGCTTTTTTTAGCTTAATCGATTGTGAGCTTTTAGGAGTATAGATCTAGCTTATTAAAGCTTATTCCTTATTGTGTAGTTTTCGAATAAGCTACCTATTAGCTTATTCGATTAGCTTATTTCGAGTTTATAGTTGTTTGCTTTTTGGTAGCTTATTAGCTTATTTTCTAGATCTATTCCTTAATCATACCCGTCTCTCGTTTAGTTTTCTAAGTTGAACACCTTAGTTTTGGGTGGAATAAGATCAATAGTTAGCTTATTGTCTTTAGTTTTAATTCCTAGCTTATTCATATTGTTTAACCATTGTTTGAATTGTGATTTGATGGATTCGATTCTACTCATGAGGTGTGGAGCTTAAGGGTTACATAAGTTAGATTAATTTCTAAGTTTAGAGCTTTATTTAGTTTTTATTAAGCTTATAGTTAATAAAGTTTGCAACTTTATTTACTATTTAGCAATTTATAAAGGGATATTAGGAGAAATAAATAGGTATTTTGCTTTATTTATGTAATCGGGTGGTTTTGTATTCGATTCGGTTCATCATTCGGTTCTATCCTCTTTTCCTTTTTAATTTTTTAGTTTAGATTAAGTTAGCTTAAAATGATTATGCTTGCTTATTTGTTGATTAATATGCTTAGTGAGTAGATTTTTATATATGCTTGTTAAGTGATAAATTGTTTAGTGAATTAAGTGTGATTATAAAAGTGGAAATATTGATTAGTGATTTTCGGATTACTTAGATTAGTGTTTTGATTATTCGAGCGGGCAAAAGCCGTAAGAATAATTAGGCATTAATTTAGTAATCGATATTTTGACAAAAATTATTTTCAATAAAAACCAACGTTGTGAAAAGATAATTTATTTGAAAGATTTTTGATTCATCAATAAGACCTTAACTTTAATTCACACTTAAGGATCTAAAGATTTCACTTAGCAAGTATATATATAGTATTATATATTATATATATATATATTATATATTAGAATATATATTATATATATATATTTATATATTTTATTAATATTATATATATATATTTTATAAATATACATATAATAGTTATAATATATATCTTCGTTTATTTGCTTTCTTATTGTTATCTATTGTCATATAGTTTATTATTATTATATTCTTAGTTTTAAAATCAAAAACCAAAATATTTGTCAATCAAGCATCAAACAATGTACTTTCGTGGATTTTAAATTCATCTCTCGTTGGGACACGACACCCGGAAGATTGACTATTACTTGTCCTCAAGTAATTTTCATATCGAACGGGAAATACTTATATACTATTACTCGACTCGATTTTATTCGAATCAGTTTTTGGCGCCGTTGCCGGGGAGAGTTGTACGATTTTCACGTGGTGTTTGAAGTTAGTGCCTTGAAGATCCTTTCTCTTTTGAAAGTTTATTTTTGTACTTATAAAAAATAAAAATCCAAAAATATTTTTCATTTCTATTTTATTTTCTTTTATAAATATTTGAAAAAATTCAAAAGTATTTTTATTTTTATTTCTTGTTTTTAGTGCATGAGCACTCGTTCTTCTTCTTCCAATCTCATTCCTCCTTTTTCTGATCCCGAGAGCGTTATTCGAAATCATCGAAGAAATCTTGGTGATCCATCTCTTTTACTTGATTTTAAAGAAATCAATATGAATTCTAATAACGTTCAAGGACCGCCTCCTGCGGGTCCTCCTCCTCAAAATCATAATGGTCCACTGGGACTTAATCTTCAAATGCCGGCTCCTGATCTCCGGATGATGGAGGATCTGTGCCAACCGACGATGAATGGACGGGGCAGACCGATCACTCCCGTTAACATTCAGGCTACTGACTTCAGACTGAAGAATCACATGATTTAACAAGTCCAAAATAGTTGTCAGTTTCATGGGCTACTGTGTGATGATGCAAATACGCATCTCGATAAGTTCTTGACTATCACCCAGAGTATGAAGCAGAACAAGGTCTCCGATGACGCCCTTCGCTTATACCTCTTCCCTTATTCTTTGACACATCATTCCATCGCGTCGTTTGATCGTCTTCTAAAGAATTCTATCCATACTTTCCAGGAGATGGCTTTGAAATTTCTTTCTAAATACTTTCCTCCTTCTATGGTTATGAAACTAACGAACGATATTAGTAACTTCCGACAGCTTCCGGATGAATCTTTATTCTAAGCGTGGGAACGTTACAAGCTTTTGATTGACCGATTTCTGAATCATAATATGTTACCCGTTACTCAAATAGACATGTTCTATAACGGGTTAACTTTGCGACATAGTGATACAATCAATACTGTTGCTGAGGGAACCTTTATGAAAAGTCGACCCGAAGAGTGTTATGATCTTATCAAGAATATGACCGCCCACCACAATGACTGGGATACCTCAACTCATAGGAGTGAGTCATCTAGTTCTTCCACTTCTTCCTCCGATATAGCAGCTCTTGCTCAGCAGATGATCAAAATGAGAAAAGATATGCTACAAATGTACCGTTCGAATCAACAAGTTAATTATGTGACTCCTAGCTGTGAGACTTGTGGTGGTCCACATTCTTATTATGAATTTCAAGCCGACGATGGCTACATTCAGGACGTTTATGCTACTACGGGGAACTATAATTCAGGTGGTAATGCTTACCAACCTCAAGGAAACCGTAATCCTCTTAGCTATTGTTCTAATAATTTTCTTGGACCATCCAGTTTCAATCCACCATACAATCAAAATCAGGGTAATAATCAAAATTTTCAAAACAATCAAAACAGATTTAATCAAGGTCAATGTAACACCCCCAAAATGGGTCGCAGCGGAATAAGGATCCGGGATTATAATCAAAATCAGGAATATAATCAAAACCATGCTCAAAATTCCAATCAAAGCCAAGCTCCAAATCAATCCTCCACGGAAGATTTGTTGAGACAAATATTGATCCAAAACCAAAACCTTATAAAGGATCAGGAGGCCGTAAATCAATTTGTTCAAAACCAAATAGAAGAAATGAGGAAGGCTCTTCAGGAAATACCTCAAGATGCGTTTCCTAGCAACACCATTCCTAACCCTCAAGAGGAAATAAAAGCAATTACCACATAGAGTGGTAATGTTTTAGCTGGACCCTCAGTTCCATCCCCTCCTTCTTCTTCTTCTAAGGAGGTGAAATAAGACCCGAAGACGATCATGGACTAGGTACTTCCTGAAAGTACCACACGAGTCCCACCTTCGGTAGTCCAGACGTCTCCCTCTTCTAGATCTTCTGAGACCCCTTTTTCTCCTTCTTCTTCACCTTCTGAGCTTCCTATGCGGAATCCTCATAAACCTCCAATTCCTCATCCCTTGAGGTTGAATAAGGAAAAGCTTCAAGACAAGTTTGATATTCAAGTCCATAAGTTCTTGTAGATGTTCAAGAAACTTCACTTCAATATCAGTCTTGCAGAAGCTTTAGCTCTTATGCCAAAGTATGCTAAAATGTTAAAAGATCTCCTTTATGATAAGGAGAAACTATTAGGATTGGCAAATACTTCTCTGACTGAAAATTACTCAGCGATCCTCCTTAAAAAGTTACCCGAGAAACTTAGAGACCCTGGGAAATTTCTCATTCCCTGTGACTTTCCTGAGATTGAGAAATGCATGGAACTAGCCGATTTAGGTGCCAGCATTAACCTTATGCCACTCTCTGTATGGAAAAAATTGATGCTTCCTAAACTTATACCTACTCGTATGACCCTCGAGCTAGCTAGCTGGTCTGTTGCTTATCCAGCCGGTATAGCTGAGGATGTCTGCGTATAAGTAGGTAAGTTCACATTCCCTGTTGAGTTCGTTGTCATCGACTACGACGTCGATCCTCGTGTTCCCCTTATCTTAGGGAGACCCTTCTTGAGGACGGCTCGTGCTCTAGTCGATGTTTATGAAAAAGAGCTTATTCTGAGAGACGATGATGAAAAATTGATCTTTCATGCTAATAGCACTTCGAAACATCCTCATAAGCATGGAAATGAGTCAATTAATATGATTATCTTCTTTGACATCACATGCAAGGATCGTTTTCAAGAAGTGTTAAAAATTAAGAAAACAAATCATCTCTTGAGTGGCAGTACCACTCCTCCCTCTGATTCTTTTCCTAGTCTCACATCTTCTGAGAATAGTGATTATCTTCTCGAGGAGTTCGCCGATGAACTCGCTCTTCTTGACCCATTTCCACAGGGAAACGAGGACAATAATTTTTGACCTTTAAGCTGAATCTTTCGAGAATTGAAGTAATTTGCTGAACCAAGATCCGTCAACAAATTCTTCGCCTAAGACTGATATTAATATTATTGATCCCATTCTCGAGAGGTTCACCGACGAACCTGCTCTCGTTTACTCATTTCCACCGGGAGATGACGATGATGATCTTTTTGACTTTAAGTCCGATAATGAAGAATAGAAAAAGCTTTTGTATGGTGACCCTTTAAATAACACTCACTCTGAAAAAGATAAAATCAAGGACTCTAAAATGAAGATTTTAATTGATGAACTTGAATCTCCTGAATCAAATGTTTTACTTCCTCAGTTACTCGAGTGTGACTCGACTCTCCATGAGGAGTTGCCTGAGATTGATACTTTGTCAAAAGTTTTCAACCCAGACATACTCGTTTATGGGAGCACTCATTTTGTCACCAATGAAGTAACACAAGATAAGAATTTAAAGGAGAAAACCTCATCTGAGGCATTTCTACTTCTTATGGAAAACAACTTTCTATCTCACTTTTTTGATCGTTCTTCTGGTCGTGAACTCATGTTCTTCTTGGAGTCAACTGTGATTGAAACTTTGATGTCATTTTCATCTGAAAATGAGGACTAAGTTTTCAATCCCGGGATACTCATTTCAAAAGGAGTTCACTCTTTCACTCTGGGATTATCTCATCAGACCTATGAAACTTTCAAGATCGTTAATGTTCATCCGAATATTTTGAATGAAAGTCCGACGAAGATTTTTCCCAATCTTCTGTTTCTACCCAAGGACAAGGAATGGGGAGAGTCAAGCTAGAGACTCACACAAAACAAGCGCTTCTCGGGAGGAAACCCGTATTTATCCTATTAGTAGTAGTATAAATATAATAGTAATGAATAAGTGTGGGGGAGTGCTTCTCTTCATGTTGTGTTTTGTGGTGCCCGTTTTTGCTTGCAGGATTTCCTATGATCGTGAAGACCACCGTGCTTGTTTTCAATCCTCCAATCACGCGTCTGCGATCTATTCATATTTTATATATAGGGAAATCTTCAATCCTGATTATTATATATACTATATTTATATATATTATATTTTATATATATTGGTTGGAGGGTTCTTTCAGAACCAAATAAATGTACAGAACCGCGAGAACCAGCATCAACCAATCAGATTTTTTCAATATTTATCTATTTATTTTAATTCAAATGGGTATATAGGTAAAAGTGTAATTTTTTTTTGAATTTTTTTAATAAAAACGTTTTTTTCTTCCTAATTTTTAGGAATTTTTTCTTTTGAAATAATTTCTCTTTTCCAGCATGCATTATTCAAATAGATGAGAGAGAAGATGCATATACGTTTTTCTTATATAATGTAAATTTACATATATTTTTAATGTTTAATTGTTTAAACCTTTAATGTGTTGTGATCATAAACATTTTCAATGTTCAGTTACATGATTTTAAAATGGAAATACATGTGCAGCTACAAAAAAATATAATCATATACAAAATTTCATAGATCAACATAACAAAGAAACCATTAAAGTAACACATTTCTAGTCCACAAGTCTATAAAAACTTACTGCTATTCTATTTAACAGGTAATATAAGGGAAACATATGATAATCATTTGAATACACATCGTGTGCAACCACACTCATTTCTGATTCGTTCATATTCGAAAGTATGCACATATACATTCATCACAATCTTCATTAGTCACACTCTCTTTCGGTAAACATATGTGCATGAGTTATCTTCATCACTTTGATAATGAAACAAAATTGAATAAACCTGCTACAAAAGAGACAGTAGTTTAATACAAAAAATTAACATAAAATATGTTAGTCCATTCGAATGAAAACAAATAGAGGTAAGGGTCTTGTGGTTGTGTTTTGTTTCAAGAATGAGTAGTTTAATATACAAAATAGGTAATCATATAAAGCGGGGATAAATACATTGACAAGAGTTGTTAGTCCATCAGTCTTAGGCTATTTTGGACTATCCCAGTACGTATCAATGGTTAGTGTGCCCCCTCATGTACAAAAGCATTCCATTCTAAGATTCTACTAAAAATAGGCATAATTTGATGACAATAACAAGATTAATGGCGTACACACAACTGGAATAGTGCAAACCTTATTAATGAATGTGCAACTTGGTTATTTACCTCGTAGTTTCCATAATTCCTAGACTAGAATATTGATTTTTTAAAAGTCATTATTTTGGCCTACTAACGGAGATTTTCTGGGGTAACAAGTGACTCCCAATATTAACGACAAGCCATAAAACACATATGCACCCTTTCCTTATAAAGATAAACCAAAACTAAAATACTAACCACTAGTACTAACATGATTTTTAATGTAAGGCATTTTTTTTTGGAACAGCAATTTATTCGATCAAAAAACTAGCAAGGAGCTAGAATTACAAGGAAACAAGATATGAGTTTTTAAGCCAATCGTTCCAACTAAACGAGGCTTTACATCGATACCTACACCAATAAAACAACCCAGACACAATGTCATCAAAAATCACCGCCTTTAAAGGATTTTAGAATCAAAAAGTAACTTGTTCCGGTATGACCAAAGGTGCCACCACATAACATAAAAAATGCCTTCAAGAATCAGTTTGTGTTTGGAGGAAAGCCGCAACGACACGAGCCAAGAGCGCCATTACCATAGGAAATTAACTTCCGACAAAAAGGGGGTGGGGTACCCAAACATTGAGAGATCTTACATGAAAGCTGTCTGGCCAAATTACACGTGAAGAAGAGATGACTAGAAGACTTCACGCCAGTATTACAAATAGGGCACAGATAGAATCTAACACAATACTCGGCGGGATATATTAAACCTCGTTGGTAAGGCGTCCAACTTGACTTTCATATGCTGGTTGTTACCATTTACCGTGTGGAACAGATTTAATCCAACGAGTTTTAGAGTTGACAACCGGAAGCCTTTTATCATCTATTACTTTACGAGTAGAGGCAACAGTGAAATCCCTCGAACCTTCCAAAGACCATATCCATCTGTCTGATATCGGGGTTAAAGAAACATACTTGCATCAAGACAGCATCCTCATTAAACTGGATACATTCTAATAACCTCCCATCGGGTTTTTTGACGAAACAAAGCATCCACCGCCGATTTCAGGCTAACTTCGCACATAACCGTCACTGTTTTAGGAGTTCTCTAGAGCCATAAATACGAGGATACAAATTTTTAAGAGTGTTGCCTCCAATCCAGTTGTCGTTCCAGAAGGATATGTTGTCTCCGTTACTCCAACCTTAAGTGCTAAAAATCAAGAAAATTAATGCCATGGTTCTTGAGGACATTAATTGCGTTTTTCACTATATTCAATCAGCAAGATTGATTGCACGCCTTTATGTCCTTACCAATTCTCCCATCATCTCCATGGATAGCCTTCATAACTCTTGCCCATAAAAGAAGAGTTTTGAGAGTAGAATCTCCAAACCCATTTGAACATTAAGGCTCGATTTAAAGCGTTTTATATAAAACTGAGACCCCGAGCCTTCTTTTTCTTTTTGGGGCCTGCACACAATCCTATTTAATCCACCGACGCTTTCCTACTAGCTGAATCATGGTCCATTAAAAAAATGGACTCGGATTTATTAAGTGTGCGAATAACAGATAAGGAGGCTTTAAAATTGGACATAAGGAATATGGGCTAGATCCAAGAACCCGCTTCACCCCCCCCCCCCCCCCCCCCCACACCACATAGATATGTTAACGAGTTAATCTACCCCCTATAGACAAAGTTTTCATTGTCCACCTAGATAGACGAGAACGTACCTTGTCTATGTCTCATCCACGCGCGGAGTTCGAGACCATAGAGCCACCCACTTTCGTCCTAAGTTGGAAAAGGGGGGGTGGTATGGAGCATTAAGACATCCGAGTTTTGAGTTTAGTCGAATGGGCATCTTAACTTTATCATCCGCCACAAGGATACCCTGATTTTGCTTTTGCATAATGTTAATCTTCAAACCTGATGCCCATTAAATAGCAATCAAGCCTTGGGTTAGGGATATTAATAAGTTTATAAGCATCACACCATTGTCCCACAAACAATGCATCATCGCGTGGTGAAAACATATGCGCAATGTTTATCGAAGGGTTGATGAACGCCTTTAAAACATTACCCGCATCCACCACACGCTTATAAAACGAAAGATGTAAGCTCTCTATAAACTAAAATAAATAAGAAAAGAGATATCGGGTCACCGTGCTCAAGACCTTTTTGGAAAATAGAATATTCCGTGGGACTACCATTAATATAATAGAACCTCTAGACGATCTAAGACAGTTTGATCCAGTTGCAACCATTTATCTCCAAGAAACCAAATTTTTTTAAGACATCTGTCTAGAAATCCATCGGATCAGAATCAAAAGGCTTTATCAAAATCAAACTTTAAAATTTAAGGATTGTTTCTTTGTTAAGTTTACACACTGTAGCTCCTCAATTAAGAATAAATCGGGACCATCCAAGATTTGTCTTTCCGCGATAAAAGTTGATTGCACCTCATTGACAATATCACCCAACACGCCCACGAGACGATTAGTACCAAAAAGATATAGTTAAGAAAATGATATATTCAATTTGTACCAAAAATGATAAATTGAAAACTAAAGACAACTTGAGCAATACAAATCTCACCACCACTTAACAAACAGATATATGATCCCATGTGTTTAGAACTCTAGATAAAGAAAATAAGTCGAACCGGATATGTATATTAAACGTGTGCACATTGGACATCTTGAACAAACTGGATATGTATATTAAAACTAAAACAAAAAATATATCAAACTAAATCTACGAGACATGGTGATAACCAGACATCATACAACTTTAGAAAAAAAAATATTACAAAATGATGACATAATTAATTTTGATGATAAAGTGCTTGTTATTCTTGATTATTATAGGCTTCATATGTAGATTAAAAGAACTATTGAATTTGAATTTTTTGTTTCATCAGCCCAAATATCGCATCTTGATTTTTTACACATTGGATAACCATTGTATTTGTAATTAATCATCTATCATGTATTTGGCAGTTATAATTTTTCAGAATATGATTTGTCGCTTGGAAAATTAAATACGTAGATAGCTGAATACCAAAAACCATTAAAATTAATGACATCTACAAACATTTACCTTTCTATATGATGATGATCATAACGGCGGCTATGGAGCAGTTGGGAGAAAGAATTTCCGATCAAATCATAATAGAGAAAATGAATCGTGGGTTTATTGTTCCCTTAATTTAGTGGGACAGATTTTATTGGGATATTACGAAATTTCTTTAATACCCTTGAATGTATAGAGAAAATCATTTTTGGTACACTACTCATATTAACCATTGATCAAAAAATCAAAGGTGTAGATTGGTATCGAAAAGAACCTAACACTATATATATATATATATATATATATATATATATATATATATATATATATATATATATATATATATATATTGTCTCCCCTTTCACACTTAGAATTCTAAGCATTTGCCTTTTTCGTCCTTAAGTGTGAGGGTGGCACCCGATATTTTTGAACATTAAGGCCAATGCTCAGTTGTAAGTGTGTGGGGGGATTTCTATCAAAATTGATCATACATGTGCCTGTCTGTGCCCCACGCAGCCCCGTTTTGACCAATATATTATTTTATTTTATTATTAAAAATAATGATGATGAAAAAAATATAAAAATATAATAATATAAAAATGTGTAGAAATAAAGCATGTAGGCTAGAACTAGGGAGTTTTTGACTTGACCAAGTGTTTCACTCTAAGCTTTCCCCTTAGCTTTCGTGACTAAGCGTTTACAAGACTTAAAAATTTTGCAAAAAACAAAAAATAATAGAGTTGAATATAAGTTAGATGCTAAGAGTGGAGTAGTTAGATCTCTTTAAAGCTCATAGAGGTTAATTGTGGCTTTTTGCTCCCATCAACTAAATAAACAAAATAAAATAATTTTCAATAAATAAAGTTGATTTGTTTTTTCGATTCTTAGTTTTGATCCCTTCTTAGATATTCCTTCTTATGAAAGTAAGGTACACATCGAGGTTTTGTCAGTGTTGTGGGGGAAAAGGACCAAAGGAAAGAAGGGAGGGGAAAGGAAGGGAGGAAATAGGCTACCGATCCCTGACGGCCCGCTCTCATTTTCAAGGTAGTTAAAAGACCACATGAATTGAAATTTTGCTATGATAAAAATAATGTAATGAACTGAAGCCGAAATAAGACCATTGTTTTCTGTCGGTTCGCTCCCGATGTTACAGTCGTTTAAAGGGCGAAAGTAATAATAATAATAATATTCCGAGACTGATTAAATGTTTTGCTGTTTATGGCGGTTCGCTCCGATGTCTCAGCCTTCAAATAGCGTCAAGGAAATTACGTGAGGTCAAAATAAGATATTGAGTTATTGGTCGGTCCGCCTTCCTGATGTTGCAGTTATTAAAAGGACCAAGGACTATAATGTTTTACAATTATATAATAAAGCCAAATTTTGTGACAACTCCGGAGTTATCTAATAAAGCCTTCCACAATTTTTTTTCTGGAAACGTAGTTGATTTGTTTCGGATGAAATAAAAAGGATAGCCCCTAAATCATGCGAAATTAGAACCTTAATGTGGACCTTATTCTCAGCATATCGTCTCTTTAGAAAAGAATTTCAAACTAATTATGGTTTAAACCGGTCCCCTTTATAGTAATAAGGCCTTAATATATTTAAATAAGTGATCTCGCTTCACATTATGTTTCTCGAATAAAATCCTTAGAGGAAATTAGAAATATGGGAGCGAAAACTAGCTGCGTTTACATAATTAGCATTTATGAGTAGTGTTAGCATCTAATCTTATATTTAGCTGTGATTTTGTTTTAAGCTTAGTTTGGGGATTGAGAAAATCAAGAATGACGAACTTCTGTTCTTAAATCCTTTTAAATAAATTTTATCTTAGTTTTTATCTATTAATAAATAAGTGGGTAAAACGGGGGCGCTTTAGAAACAAATGATTTTAAACTCTCTTAATGAACATTTTCCGTTCTTGTTTAATGTGAGGGGTCATAAGTTAAGGGGGAGTTAAATTATTTATTTTCGGGCGTGTATGATAAACATTGCGTGTGGGACCAGCAATGGCTAAGTGTGAGGAAATTTGATGTGTGTTTAAACACACATCATTTATACCCGGAAAACACTATAAATCGGACTAATAACCATAAAATATGATAAAATATATTGCAAATATGTTTGTATTGTGTTATTATGTTTTACAGGTACAAAAGATTGAAAACAAAGCAAAAACGGTAATTTTTGGGTCACTTTCAACGATGTTTTCACGTTTATCTAGATTTAAACGAACTCATAAAAATCCCTCGATCACTCCGTTAGAAAGAGCACGAAATTACGAGTCCAACGGTACCGGCCTTTCTATTCCCGAACCTTTCTTATTTGAACCTGTCACGTTTAATTTGAACCCTTTTATTAACTTGAATCAGACTAGTTTCTTTTACTCCATAAATGAATTAAACTTCACAATATATTATGATGGTTATAGCCAGAGCAGTTGGAAAAGTTGGTTGAGTTAAACCTTGGACCGAGAGGTCTCGGGTTCGACTCCTCACTTTGCTAATGTTGGCTTATATACTCGTCTGCCACGTGGCACTCTCTGAGTGGTCCACGTAGCAACCCGACCCAAATCCTGACCTGACCCGACCCGACCAGACTACTGTTTCGGCGGTGGTCCGGTGGTGGTTCACGATGGTCTGCCACCGTTGACCGTCGTTGGCCACCGTTGACTGGTGGCTCCGACGGTGGCTCCGGTGAAGGTGACCAGGGGCCGTTATATACCACGTGTCACTACTCAAGTGGTGACACGTGGCTCTTCTAATCATTGGTACTAGGTTGCAGGTTCTGGTACGAGGTAGCTGGCTCGGAGGTTGGTTCGGGAGGCTCAGATATTGGTTCGGTTGGCTCGGTTACCCGAGCCTATATGATTAGTTCTAGAAGCCCACGTGTCTCGCAGTTTTTCCGGTGTGATCCAAGGAATTATTTTGTTGGATCCTAGGAGTTATGGATCTGATTCCAATCATTGGAGGTGGAATAAACTTCGTGGAAATTTCCTAGCACACGCTCCCCACATTTAAATTATGAAAATACCCCTCATTTGGTTGGGCTATATAATTGGATCAAATTCAAGTGCTTCAGTCGAGGAATTCATTTTTAAATCCTTATCTTTTGATTCTTCATGGAAAATTTGAGTTCCTCCCAAAATTAGTATGTCTGGGTTGAACACCTTTTCCTTATTTTCGAAGGGAGATGATAGCAAAGTAGCAATCTCAGATGACTCCTCAGGAAGAGTCGAGTCACTTATGGGTAAAAGAGGGAAAAAATCATCATCCATATCATTAATTAAGCACTTTATTTCTAAATCTTTGTCTTTTTCATTTTCGGATTTCCATTTCATTAAGACGTGATTGATTATAAAAAGGTCACCATAATAAAGCTTTTCCCATTCTTTTTTATGGACTAAAGTCAAAAGATCGTCATCCGTCACTCTTCCGAAAGAAATGAGTAAACGAGAGCAGGTTCATCGGTGAACCTCTCGAGAATGGGATCAATAATATTAATATCAATCTTAGGCGAAGAATCTGTTGACGAATCTCGGTTCAACAAATATTCAATTTATCTAAGATCAACTTCAGGATCAAAATTATTGTCCTCGTTTCCCTGTGGAAATGGGTCAAGAGGCGAGTTTCATCGTGCGAACCTCCGCGAGAAGATAATCACTATTCTCAGGAAGATGTGAGACTAGGAAAAGATATCAGATGGAGGAAGTGTTACTGCCACTCAGAAATGATTTGTTTCTTAAATTCTTATAACACTTCTTGAAACCGATCCTGCATTTGTGTCAAAAGAAGATAATCATATTATTATTGACTCATTTCCATGCTTATTGAGGATGTTTTGGAAGTAGCTATTAGCATGAAAAGCTCAATTTTTTATCATCGTCTCTCAGGGGATTAAGCTTTTTTCATACAACAATCGACTAGAGCATGAGCCGTCCTCAAGAAGTGTCTCCCTAAGATAAGGGGAACACGAGACCATATCTGATCGACGTAGTAGTCGAGACAACGAACTTAAAACGGGAATGTTGATCTTAACCTACTTTAAGTCAGACTTCCTCAGCCTATTACCGGTTGGATAAGCAACAGACCGGTTAGCTAGCTCGAGGGTCATACGAGTGGGTATAAGTTCGGGAAGCATCAATTTTTTTCATACATAGAGTTGCATGAGGTTAATGTTGGCACCTAAATCGGCTAGTGCCATGCATTTCTTAACCTCAGGAAAGTCACAGGGAATGAGAAATTTCCCAGGGTCTCCAAGTTTTTCGGGTAACTTTTTAAGGAGGACCACTGAGCAATTTTCAGTCAAAGAAGTATTAGTCAATCCTAATAGTTTCTTCTAATCGGAAAGGAGATCTTTTAACATTTTTGCATACTTAGGCATAAGAGCTAAAGCTTCGGCAAGACTGATATTGAAGTGAAGTTTCTTAAACATCTGCAAGAACTTATGGACTTGAATATCAGACTTGTCTTGAAACTTCTCCTTATTCAACCTTCAAGGGATGAGAATTGGAGTTTAGGAGTCTCTCGTTGGGACACGACATCTGGAAGATTAACTATTACTTGTCCTCAGGTAATTTTTATATCTAACGGGACATACTTATATTATATTACTAGACTCGATTTTACTCGAATCAGTTTTAGTGGGGGAAGTATCTGGTCCGTGATCGTCTCCGGGTCTCGTTCCACCTCCTTAGAAGAAGAAGAAGAATGAGGACATGGAACTGAGGGTCCAGCTAAAACATTACCACTCCGTATGGTAATTGCTTTTATTTCCTCTTGAGGGTTAGGAATGGTGTTGCTAGGAAACGCACGCTGAGGTATTTCCTGAAGAGCCTTCCTCATTTCTTCTATTTGGTTTTGAACAAATTGATTTACGGCCTCCTGATCCTTTATAAGGTTTTGGTTTTGGATCAATATTTGTCTCAACAAATCTTCCGTGGAGGATTGATTTGGAGCTTGGCTTTGATTGGAATTTTGAGCATGGTTTTGATTATATTCCTGATTTTGATTATAATAATTACCCTGGTTAAAATTCTGATCTATGTTCTGATTATACCCTTGACTATAACACCTCGTAACTTAGGTCATTGTACGACATTATGTAATGCACAACTTATTTTTAGGGTTTTACGCGTTTGCT
>BQNB010113910.1:0-21852 GCA_026074375.1 Tanacetum coccineum
TGGGAGACGAGAATCCTATCCGTACCTTAGGAGACTACTCCAAACCAAGCCATGAGGGCTATAGGAATACCATCGAGCTCTTCATAGGGAACAACGTGGTACCTCTTCGATCCGACACCATCCGGTTGGTGCAAAACGGATGCTCATTCCATGGACTTCGGTCTGAGGATCCAAATCAATACCTCAAGGACTTTCTTAAACTTGTGGACTCACTTGACCTTGACGGTGAAAATAGGGAAAGAACGCGCCTGTGTTTATTTCAATTTTCCCTACGCGGTCAAGCTATCAATTGGCTTGAATGCCTTCCAGCAGGATCCATCTCCACATGGAAGGATCTTACTACCCGATTCCTTGCTCAATTCTTTCCATCAGGAAGGACCACAAAACTTCGCAACGATATCCTGATGTTCCAACAACATCATGGAGAATCTTTATCCGAAGCATGGACTCATTTCAAGGACTTACTCCAAAAAGTCTCTCATCATGGCATCGATCTTTGGCTCCAAGTCTAAATTTTTTATGACCATGTTAATCCCATCACAAGACGAACCATTAACCAATCGGCCTGTGGTAAGCTTCGTGACCTCAACCCCGAAGAATCATGGGCAATATTAGAGGACCTCACCCTCTATGACAATGAAAGTTAGAACGACCCAAGGGATTTTGTTAGGCCGGTCAAGGAAATCGCATTACCTCAAGATGTCCCGAGTACATCCGACCGTCGTCTAATCGAGCTCGAAAATCAAGTTCAACGCTTGATGGAAGCTCATCTTGCTCTGACACAACCTACCCAAGTGAACAAAGTATCTTCTCCATGTAAAATATGCAGTGGTCCTCACGACACACATAAATTGCATAAAAAAATCCCGAGCAAGCTTCTGTTGACTACACGTCCTCGCGTATAAATAAAGTGGGGGGAAAGAGGTTCACTCCAAACCAGGGACCAAGAAATTTCAATGAGGCCACTAACACATGGAAGGAGAAACCAAACTTCAATTGGGCACATACCCAAACCTTCACTAGCCCACAAGGCGGATCTGTCTCCATCCATTCCTCTAGTTATCAAATAAAGTTTATCTCACCTAAAAACCTAACTCGAACAACAACAGGACGATAAGATTGGAAAGATTAACCTCTTTTGGAAAACGGTTTCGAAAATACTCAATAATGTGCCTGCCCCCGAAAATGCAGGAAATTCCATGGCTCCCAAAAGTATTGCTGCAATCAGCCATGATGAAAGGGAGGAACTCAAAAGAAAAGGAATCAAAAGCCTATCAAAATTACTCTCCCCAAAATATCTCTCTCCCGCATCCATAAAAGAACTAAACAAAAATCCAACAGCTCCAAAACGCGTTCATTTCGTCAATTCAATCGTTATCCTAAGCACGGACAGTGATACAGAAGAGGAAGACGTCTCGTCAACCAACGCATGCGATCTCAACCTTAGTAGTATGGTAAAAGGAAAAGAAGAAGTAAAGGAGCAAGGCATAGATGAGAGCGAAATGGAGACTGGAGTGGAAGTGGAAGAAGTAATTGAAGAAGAAGAAAGTGAATTCGAGACTGATGAGGAAGTTGAAGAAATACTCGAGGAGGAGAAAGATGAGGAAGATGGTGAAAACTTTATCTCATCCCCAACTAAGGAGGAATTAACACATCATGAGTAGCTACTGAAGAATCCTCGACCTCCGTGGGTAAAAGCAAAGATAAGAGCCGGAAGCCCAAACAACATCAAAATTTCCTGCATGGTCGGTTACTTCTTTAAGAGACACGCTTACATAGACTTTGAATCACTAATCAATATCATGTCTAGGCGACAATATAATCAGATCATGACTTATGGGCTTACATCAAGACAGAAACCTTCAAACCCCAATAAAACTAGCAACTTTGTGGGAAGAATAAGAGGCCTAAAGATTTTTATAGGAAGCTTCGCCTACGAATGCGACTTTATGATATTAGAAGATACCACTAGCATTATCGATCACTACCTTGGAGAAATGGTTTTTGGAAGGCCCTTCATTGAGGAAACTGGCCTTGTCTACAATAAAGAAGAAGGATCGGTCATGTTCAACAAGATGATGAGAAAATCACATTCAAAATGCCTCACACCATGAAGGTATTTGAACAAACAAGACTTATGGGTTTAAGCACCGACTCCATACCCCCGTCCACCAATGAAGAAAACTTTAGACACGAAAGGATGCACTGCTATCAAAGTTTACTTATCGGAGATGAATACAAACAAGACGGAGGTGATAGGAGGGGAATTAGGCATTTAATGAGGTTAGAAAGAGAAATGATGAATAACACTATCTATCGAATCGAACCCTAAATTCATATTGTATATTGGTAAATCACACATTTTATGCTTGGTATAGTTTTCTCTGTCTTTGATTACAGGTTATATTTGATGAGATAAAGCTTAGAAGTTCTTAGGAAGTTTCATTGGATGATTCTCAGAGGACGATCTAACCAATTATCATATGTTTCGTCTCCATTATTGAGTAAACCAGGGGAGTACTAGTTTCTTTTACTTGTTTTCTTTTCCCTTTATCTATTTAACGGTACTTCCAGAGTAACAGTGGACAATGTTCAAAATAAGGTGTAGGGGGAAATAAAGCCTTAGAAACCTATTCTTTCATTGTCATTTGCTTTTGTCCTTAAAAAGATGGGTATTATAATCGAAACATAGAATAAAAGGGGTGATTTTTAACCAAAATTATAGATTGTTGTTATACACATACCAACAAAAGCCGAGTATTATTAGCATCCCATGGATAGTAATTTATATGACTAGCAAAATAACCCTTAAAATTCCACCCCAAAATTGTAAGCTTCGCCCTTAGATCTTTAGGAATTTGGGTACCTATCATCGGTAACCCAAGATGATTTTATCTTTACCCAGTTTGAGTTAAGGAGTGAGCAGTCACATGTGTCTATTCTGTCGTTACAGATATGTACGTGTGGTCTTCGTCTCCTTTTCTAGAATGTCTGGTGTTAGTAAAATTCATATGAGTGTACCGGTAGTATATTAAATTCTAGAACCTGTTTTTATGATGCATCCCGAGACCGCATAAGTAAGTATTAAGATTTGCTTGATAAGAGGAATTAGGAATAACCCATGTTTTAAACATGTAATTGTTATTATGGTCACCTCGATCATATAAGTATCCCACACCCTTGCCATGCACTCATCTTTAGTGTAGGATACCCTAGTACAACCCTTCGAGCCTATCATTTTTTAACGGTTCTTGTAATTTTTTTTTAAATCGGACTATTAATAAAGAACATTGTTACCCTTAAACCAATCGTTACACCCAAAAAGCCTTAGCCTACCTTATATGTACTTACCTTTAGTACATTATTGTGATAACCCAAGTTAATTATTGAGTACACGGTTGCTAAGTCCTTATACTTGTAAATACAGTTTTGGGGACGATTTGGGATTCATTGTAAGTATTTATTGTCCACGGAAGAATGGGGAAGAAAAGTTAAGTCAATACCCCCATATGTTTGTCAAATGATCTCCATGTTATTTTGATCCACCTCAAATCGGGTCATTAGTTAGATTATAAATATCGAGCATGTAAAAGCTCAAGTGTAGGGGTACGTGTTATAAACCCTATGTGATGTATTATCTTATTAAAAAAATGAAAAGGGAAAAGAAAGAGACTGATGTAGAGTTGTGTAAAGTTTGTATATCTTCGTCCGAGTCTTGGCTTAGCAACCAAACCAGCGTGCATTTGTGTAAATATTTAGCTAACCCTTCCACTCCAAATCCACCTAAATGTATCCCATCCGTTTCCGTTTCCATTACATGTTATCTTACACCTACACCCCACAACCCTTTAAAAGACCTCTTAGATAATGACGATTAATACTTGCACCTAGCGATGGAAGTTTGATCCTCTACCAAGCCTATGGTAATTTATATGCTATGACAGGTAATGAGTGTAATTTTCTATTTCCCCCATATGTTATAATTCATTATACACCTGAGTGAAAGAGAGAATCTCAAACACTTATGTGAGGTGCTAGTATATATATTTTCCGTGCTTTTAATTACGAGGTCTAGGAGGTTGTGTTGTAAATTATGTTTAAAGAGTAGGTAAAATGACCCCTCATATTGTTATTGTCTAGATAGAAAAATACATTTGCTTGAGGATAAGCAAATCCCAAGTGTAGGGGTATTTGATGAGGTGTCATTTTATACACTTTTTTAGGGTCGTTTAACCCCTAAAATCGGGCATTTGGAAGAATTACACATGACTTGGGCTCATTTGGAAAAGAAACGGACAAGACTACAGACCTACACCAACATTGATCAAGAATTTCCCTATAGTGACTGGAGACGGCGTCACAAATACAACGTGACGCCGTCACCACAAAGACCAAGACGGCGTCACATGATTCTACGACGGCGTTAGAGCATACGACCCAGCCCATTATCTAGAAAATTCTCTTTCATGACGGCGTCACGATTAAAACGCGACGCCGTCACAATATTTTTCCTATATAAATAAACCCGAATTTAGAGTTTTGAGTGTGTAACTTTAGAATAAAAAAAGGGTACGAACCCTAGTTCATTTAGCAGCTGTTGGAGACGATTTTAGGGTCTAAAAACCCTATTGTACCTCTTCCAATTCATGTTTTAATCAAGTAAGGTTTACTTAATCATTAAATATGTCTATGTGTTGTTTGATTTATTGTTCTTGCTTTATCTTTAACATGCTTGGCTAAACCTCTTATTGTGTTTATTTATGATTGTATGAAACCTAGAATGTAGATCTTAGTGGTGTTGCTTCTTGTGATGGATGTGCATGTTAGGTCTTAGAAAACCAGCTTTTGTCTGTATCGTTGTTGATATGTCTAGGAAACCGTGATTGTGTAGAAAGGATACCATCATCTCTACGATAACCACAGTATACCATTGCGTGTAAACAGTCTTCATATACTGGCCCCCTTTATATGGTTGATCCACTCTTAATATATTTTACATGCACTTAGTGTACTCCTAGGGGCCGTGTAATAGTCTTCATACTACCTTTACATAATTCTGTTAGACCGTGATCAAGCCTTCCCAACCTATTCCTCGAGTGAACGATAAACAACCCCGAGTCTTGCCTATACTACCCTACAACGATTAGGTGCACTGCCTAGGGAGTTGTAAAACTTCTCGTGTAGAAGTCCTACGACGACCGCACAACATTTAATATATATATTCTTTTGTTATAAACCTGCAAAAAACCAAATGAGTTTAACAATTCTCTCATCCTATCTATCGAGTCGAACCCTATATTCATATTGTATATTGGTTTATCGTATATTTTATGCTTGGTGTAGTTGTCTTCTTAGGAAGTTTCATTGGATGATTCTTGGAGGACGATTTAACCAGTTATCGCATGTTTCTTCTCCATTACTGAGTAAACCAGGGGAGTACTAGTTTCTTTTTCTTGTTTTCTTTTCCCTTTATTAGTTTCAACGGGTACTTCTAGAGAACATTGGGGATAATGTTCAACTTACGTGTAGGGGGAAAATAAGCCTTAGAAACTATTCTTTCATTTGCCATTTATTTTGTCCTTAAAATGATGGGTAATATATCGAAACATAACATAAAAGGTGATTTTTACCCAAATTTAATTTTTTTATGACACATACCAACGAAAACCAAGTATTAATAGCGTCTCATGGATAGGAATTTATACTACTAGCAAAAAAACCCTCAAATTACACCCCTAAAATGTGAGGTTCGCCCTTAGATGCTACACCTTTAGCTTGTTTGAGTTAAGGAGTGAGCAATAATGTGTGTCTATTCCTTCATTACGGATGTGTATGCGTGGTTTTGTCGCCTTTTATGGAACAATGGTATTGGTTACTTTAGGATTATGAGAGTGTACCGGTAGTATATTAAATTCTAGAACTTGTTTTTGTGATGCATCCCGAGACCGCATAGTAAGTATTAGGATTTGCTTGATAAGAGGCCAAAAATTAGGATTAACACATTGTTTTAAAAACCTTTAATTGGTATGATGGTCACCTGATATATAACTTATTCCCACACCTTGCCATGTACTCCCTTTAGTGCAGGATACCCCCTAGTACAACCCTTTCGAGCCTATCTTTTTCACGGTTTCTTAATTTTCTGGTGGATTCAGAATATTAATGAAGAGCATTGTCACTTTTAAACCAATCGTTACACCAAAACATGACTTTAGCTCTACCTTTTATATACTCGCCTTTAGTACATTATTGTGTTTTAACCCAAGTTAATTATTGAGTACACGGTTGCTAAGTCCTTATCCTTGTAAATACAATTTTAGGATTATTAGGATTCATGGTAGTATTTATTTCGCGGAAGAATGAGGAAGAAAAGTTAAGTCAATACCCCCATAAGCACAAAACCCTCAAAATTCCACCCTCACAATGTGAGGTTCGCCCTTAGATATTATACCTTTAGCTTGTTCGAGTTAAGGAGCGAGCAAATCATGTGTGTCTATTTCGTCGTTACGGATGTGTATGCGTGCTTTTGTCGCCTTTTCTAGAACATTGGAATCGGTTACTTTAGGATTATGAGAGTGTACCGGTAGTGTATTAAATTCTAGAACTTGTTTTTGTGATGCATTCCGAGACCGCATAGTAAGTATTTGGATTTGCTTGATAAGAGGCATTAGGATTAACCCTTGTTTTAAACCTGTAATTGTTATGATGGTCATCTCGATCATATAACTACCCCACCCCTTGCCATGCACTCATTTTTAGTTCAGGATACCCCTAGTACAACCCTCCGAGCCTATCCTTTTTCACGATTCTTATAACTTTCTGATCAATCCGGACTATTAATGAAGAGCATTGTCACCCTTAAATCAATCGTTACACCCAAAAAGCCTTAGCCTACCTTATATGTACTCATTTTTAGTGCATTATTGTATTTAACCTAAGTTAATTATTTGAGTACACGATTGCTAAGTCCTTATCCTTGTAAATACAGTTTTGGGATGAATGGGATTCATGGTAGTATTTATTTCGTAGAAGAATAGGGAAGAAAAGTTAAGTCAATACCCCCATATGTTTGTCAAATGATCTCTATGTTATTTTGATCCACCTCAATACGGGTCATTAGTTAGATTGTAAATTTCGAGCAAGTAAAAGCTCAAGTGTAGGGGTACGTATTATAAACCCTATGTGATGTATCATTTGGAAGACATTTAATAGATTTACACGTGACTTGGGCTTATTTGGAGAAGAAACGGACAAGATTACAGACCAACACCAAGACTCTTGAAGATTTGTGCTCACAAAGCCTGGAGACGGCGTCACAAGCTATACACGACGCCGTCACAACCCATAAAGTAACGGCGTCACAACATTTCAAGACGGAGTCAGCCAGCACTGACTCACACGCAGATCTAGAAGATTCTACTTACGACGGCGTCACGACTATAACGCGACGTCGTCGCGTCGTTTTTCTTATATATACAAACCCAAATTTAGGGTTTTGAATGTGTAACTTTAGAATAAAAAGAGGGTACGAACCCTAGTTCGTTTAGCAGGTGTAGGAGATGATTTTTTGGGCCTAAAACCCTATTGTACTTCTTCCAATTCATGTTTTAATCAAGTAAGGTTTACTTAATCATTCAATATGTCTATGTGTTGTGTGATTATTTATTGTTCTTGCTTAATCTTTAACATGCTTGGCTAAACCTATTATTGTGTTTGTTTATGATTGTATGAAACCTAGAATGTAGATCTTAGTGATGTTTCTTCTTGTGATGGATGTGCATGTTAGGTCTTAGAAAACCAGCTTTTGTCTGCATCGCTGTTGGTATGTCTAGGAAAACATGATTGTGTAGAAAGGATACCATCGGGTAACAGTGTTCATACTACCTTGCCCCCTAATATGATTGATCCACTCTTATATATTTCACATGCACTTAGTGTACTCTTAGGGGCCTTGTAATAGTCTTCATACTACCTTACAAGTGCGTTGCTCTAACGGGATACTAAGTAGACGACGGGTTTGTGTAATTCGTTCATGACTTAGGAAATAGTTACATAGATCATCACAAGTGTGACAAGGCAACAACACTAAGAGAAGCAATCTAGGGAGTAATACATGATTAAATGAACACAATCTTTTATCTTATTGTTATCACCAGTGGCGTAGTTGTTATTTAGTTTAAATAGCTAAAACCAAACCTCCCTCCAATTATATGATTTTACTGCTTTCCATAAAATAAAAAAAACAAAAATAATCTTCCCTCAATCCTTATAATTCTGTTAGACCGTGATCAAGCCTTCCCAACCTATTCCTCGAGTGAACGATAAACAACCCCGAGTCTTGCCTATACTACACTACAACGATTAGGTGCACTGCCTAGGGAGTTGTAAAACTTCTCGTGTAGAAGTCCTATGACGACCGCACAACATTTAATATATGTATTCTTCTGTTATAAACCTGCAAAAAACCTAATGAGTTTAACAATTCTCTCATCCTATCTATCGAGTCGAACCCTATATTCATATTGTATATTGGTTTATCGCACATTTTATGCTTGGTGTAGTTGTCTTTGTCTTTGATTGCAGGTTATATTTGATGAGAAGAAGCTTGGAAATTCTTAGGAAGTTTCATTGGATGATTCTTGGAGGACGATTTAACCAGTTATCACATGTTTCTTCTCCATTATTGAGTAAACCAGGGGAGTATTAGTTTGTTTTCCTTGTTTTCTATTCCCTTTATTTGTTTCAACGGGTACTTTTAGAGAACATTGGGGACAATGTTCAACTTAAGTGTAGGGGGAAAATAAGCCTTAGAAACTATTCTTTCATTTGCCATTTGCTTTGTCCTTAAAATGATGGGTAATATATCGAAACATAGCATAAGAGGTAATTTTTACCCAAATTTAAAATTTTTTATGACACATACCGACAAAAACCGAGTATTAATAGCGTCTCATGGATAGGAATTTATATGACTAGCACAAAACCCTCAAAATTCCACCCCCACAATGTGAGGTTCGCCCTTAGATATTATACCTTTAGCTTGTTCGAGTTAAGGAGTGAGCAATCATGTGTGTCTATTCCGTCGTTACGGATGTGTATGCGTGGTTTTGTCGCCTTTTCTAGAACATTGGTATCGGTTACTTTAGGATTATGAGAGTGTACCGGTAGTGTATTAAATTCTAGAACTTGTTTTTGTGATGCATTCCGAGACCGCATAGTAAGTATTAGGATTTGCTTGATAAGAGGCATTAGGATTAACCCTTGTTTTAAACCTGTAATTGTTATGATGGTCATCTCGATCATATAACTACCCTACCCCTTGCCATGCACTCATTTTTAGTTCAGGATACCCCTAGTACAACCCTCCGAGCCTATTCTTTTTCACGGTTCTTGTAATTTTCTGATTAATCCGGACTATTAATGAAGAGCATTGTCACCCTTAAACCAATCGTTACACCTAAAAAGCCTTAGCCTACCTTATATGTACTCATTTTTAGTGCATTATTGTGTTTAACCCAAGTTAATTATTTGAGTACACGATTGCTAAGTCCTTATCCTTGTAAATACAGTTTTGGGATGAATGGGATTCATGGTAGTATTTATTTCGTAGAAGAATGGGGAAGAAAAGTTAAGTCAATACCCCCATATGTTTGTCAGATGATCTCTATGTTATTTTGATCCACCTCAATACGGGTCATTAGTTAGATTGTAAATTTCGAGCAAGTAAAAGCTCAAGTGTAGGGGTACGTATTATAAACTCTATGTGATGTATCATTTGGAAGACATTTAATAGATTTACATGTGACTTCGGCTCATTTGGAGAAGAAACAGACAAGATTACAGACCAACACCAAGACTCTTGAAGATTTGTGCTCACAAAGCCTAGAGACGGCGTCACAAGCTATACACGACGCCGTCATAACCCATAAAGTGACGGCGTCACAACATTTCAAGACGGAGTCAGCCCGCACCGACTCACACGCAGATCTAGATGATTCTACTTACGACGGCGTCACGACTATAACGCGACGCCGTCGCGTCGTTTTTCTTATATATACAAACCCGAATTTAAGGTTTTGAATGTGTAACTTTAGAATAAAAATAGGGTACGAACCCTAGTTAGTTTAGCAGCTGTAGAAAACGATTTTTAGGGCCTAAAACCCTATTGTACTTCTTCCAATTCATATTTTAATCAAGTAAGGTTTACTTAATCATTCAATATATCTATGTGTTGTGTGATTATTTATTGTTCTTGCTTAATCTTTAACATGCTTGGCTAAACCTATTATTGTGTTTGTTTATGATTGTATGAAACCTAGAATGTAGATCTTAGTGATGTTTCTTCTTGTGATGGATGTGCATGTTAGGTCTTAGAAAACCAGCTTTTGTCTGCATCGTTGTTGGTATGTCTAGGAAAACATGATTATGTAGAAAGGATACCATCAGGTAACAGTGTCCATACTACCTTTCCCCTAATATGATTAATCCACTCTTATATATTTCACATGCACTTAGTGTACTCTTAGGGGCCTTGTAATAGTCTTCATACTACCTTACAAGTGCGTTGCTCTAACGGGATACTAAGTAGACGGCGGGTTCGTGTAATTCGTTCATGACTTAGGAAATAGTTACATAGATCATCACAAGTGTGACAAGGCAACAACACTAGGAGAAGCAATCTAGGGAGTAATACATGATTAAATGAACATAATCTTTTATCTTATTGTTATCACCAATAGCGTAGTTGTTATTTAGTTTAAATAGCTAAAACCAAACCTCCCTCCAATTATATGATTTTACTACTTTCCATAAAATACAAAAATACAAAAATAATCTTCCTTTAACCCTTAGAATTCTATTAGACCGTGATCAAGCCTTCCCAACCTATTCCTCGAGTAAACGATAAACAACCCTGAGTCTTGCATATACTACACTACTACGATTAGGTGCACTGCCTAGTGAGTTGTAAAACTTCTCGTGTAGAAGTCCTACGACGACTGCACATCAGAAGCGCAGGGGGTGTTCCTGCGAATCAGCTCCGGCGTAAGAGTAAGTATGTGCTTTGTATATGGTAAAGTATGATAACATAAGTAAAAGTGTGTGTAAAAGTTCTGACCATACCTGAAGCCTATACCATCTATTTATAGATGTAGAAATAAGATGGTACAAGGCTTAGCACATAGACCGACGATCGTGGAGGTGTCCCGCGATTTAAGGGGTGATTCTTGGGGTTATGTACCATGATCTCTATTTTGGCGGGAAGACCTTGATAGAAATGAAGAACATGGGTTTGACCTTTGCTTAAGTTTCGTCAAAGGTGTAGGGCTTCGCGTGGAGGATTCCCATACTAGTAACCATCCCGAAAGTGGTTTTACGTTATTCGAAGGTTATTGATTGTAATTGGGAGAAGATCCCATTAGGGATTCGAAGGGGAGACCTTCGAACCGAAGAGGATGGTATGTCATCAAGATTCTTCAACTAAACCATCAAGAGTGTGAAGTTAATAAACAAAGGAGTCGGGTTCGTTGGGCGATTGATGGTGATGAGAACTCTCGTTACTTTTACGCCTCGCTGAAAAAGAATTTGGCCAAACATAATATTCATGGTATCTCATGTGTCGGGGTGTGGGTCAACGATTCGAACACAGTCAAACAAGAGGTGTTTACCCACTTTGCTAACAGATTCAAAGAAGAAAGTAGACGAAGACCTAAATTTCGAAGCATCTTTTTTCATAGATTGTCTCCTGCAGACATCGAACTCCTTGAGTCAAGGATGCAACCTGGAGCTGTGAAGGGTCGAAATCCCCTGGTTTGGACGGGCTTAATTTTAATTTCATAAAACCCTATTGGGATTTGCTTAAACGTGACTTTTTTAATTGTTTCAAACACTTTGAGTCGAATGGAAAATTAGCAAAAGGGTGTAACCCCTCTTTCATCACCCTTGTCCCTAAAATTAGAGACCCAATCGAGATCTTAGACTTTCGTCCTATAAGTTTGATTGGATGTGTTTACAAAATTCTGTCGAAGCTCATTGCTATTCGTTTGGACAAGGTAATGGACAAGATCATTAGGCCCAATCAAACCGCTTTCATTGCTGGTAGACAGATTCTAGATGGCATTCTTGTTGTAAATGAAATCATTAATTATGCTTGTGCTGAGAATATCAGAATGCTTCTTTTTAAGGTTGATTTTGAAAAAGCATTTTATAGTGTCAACTAAGAATTTCCATTCGATACCATGAACCAAATAGGATTTGGCCGTAGATGGTGTTCGTGGATTAAGGGATGTTTGGATTCGGCATCCATATCGGTTCTTGTTAATAGATCTCCTATAAAAGAGTTTGTGATGGAATAAGGTCTTTGACAAGGAGATCCGCTATCTCCATTTTTATTCCTCATTGTGGCTGAAGCACTGCAAGTTACCCTTCTAGAAGCTTGTAATAACAACATTTATAAAGGCGTTTCTTTGAATGAGGATGGATCAAATATATCTCTTCTTCAATACGCAGATGATGCATTATTCTTTGGTGAGTGGTCTGTTTCAAATGCGTATATCTTGATTCAGATACTCAAATGCTTCCAAGAGGCATCGGGTTTAAAAGTGAATCTTGTGAAGAGCATAATATATGGTATTGGTGTTCCACCCACGAAGGTTGCTTCTCTTGCTTATTTAATACACTGCGGTTATGATACTCTCCCTTTTAAGTATCTTGGCCTTCCAGTTGGTATGGATTTAAGCAAGTGTAGTAGTTGGTTTGATGTGATTGACTCCTTCACCAAACGTATCTCCTCATGGAAGTCGAAGTGTTAATCTATTGGTGGTCGTTTAACTCTTACGAAAATAGTTCTTGGAAGCCTTCCACTCTATTACTTTTCTATTTTTTGAGCACCGATCAAAGTGTTTAACAAGCTTGAGAGCATCCATAGCCGTTTTTTTTGGGGTATAAAAGATGGGGTCAAAGGTATTTCTTGGGTTAAATGGAATAAAGTGTGTGCAAATATTGATGTGGGTGGCTTGGGCATTGGTTCAATCCGTGCTAAAAAATTTGGTCTTCTTGGCAAATGGAAATGGAGGTTCTTAAATGAACCTAATGCGTTATGGTGTAGAGTCATTAAAGTTTTGCACGGAGATAACGGTGGCTTCGGTGTATCATCAAGAACGGGTCTAAATAAGGGTGTTTGGCATGGTATCGTGTCTAGTACCAATGCAATTGATAGTATGGGTATCCCTTATAATAATTCGTTTTACCTCAAGGTTAATAGCGGGGTTAATACCCGCTTTTGGGTAGATCCATGGCATGAGTCGGGTTGTATCATAAAAGACAAGTTTCCTCGGTTGTATGCTCTCGAACTAGAAAAATTATGTCTCTTCAAAGATAGATGGATCCATACTTCTGGCATTTGGAGTTGCAATTGGAATTGGAGATCAGCGCCTCGTGGTCGCGCTCTTGACGAAGTCTCCGCTCTTATGTCTCTCATTGGGGACAAGTCTCTTGACCTAAACGCTCCTGATCGTTGGCAGTAGAGTCTTCATAATTCTAGAAAATTTTCAGTCCGGGCCTTATCAGGATTGATCCAAAACAGTCTTAACGGACCTTTATCTCGTGGTATCAGTTTCCAGTGGAATAATTGGGTCCCCAAAAAGGTGAATATATGTGTGTGGAGGGCTTCTCTTGACCGATTACCTACGCTTATCAACCTTGCTTCTCGTGGTGTTTCGATTAGCTCTTCTAACTGTTGTTTCTGTAATGTGGAGCCTGAAACTCTTGATCATCGAATTTTCAATTGCCCCTTTGTCAATCGAATTTGGACGAAGGTTGGAAGTTAGTGGGGTATATGTCTCTCGTCTCTTACCCTTTCTGAAATCATTGAAGGGTCAAGATATACTATAGGTAAATTCTTTTGTAGCCAAAGCCTTTCATGGTGTCTTATGGGTCGTTATTTGGTCGATCTGGAAATGGAGAAATAATGTGTTTCATGTACCATCGACTTCCAAGGCCTCGATAATTGCTATGGATATGTTCCCCCACATTCAAAGGACGACGTTATTGTGGATATCAAATAGGTGTTCAAATATGGGTGTTGATTGGTCGTCTTGGATCTCGTCGCCGAGCAACTATTTTGATTTAGCATTGGCTACGTAGTCTTCTTCCTCAATGGGGTGTATTTATTTTGTTTTTATTTGGATGTTTCTTGCTCCTTCTTGGAGCTAAGGTGTATTTTATTTTTTTCTCCCACCTTCCTTTGATGATGGTGCTAATAATAATTGTTGCTTCTAAAAAAACACCATGTGTTTGACGGTTGGTTTGACGATAAAAGTAAAAATTTATATGAAGTTGACATGACGATAATGAATGTAGTTACCATCACAGCTAATTTCTTTATTTTTAACTTTTACTCCTGCTTGTTTCTTTTAGGATTTGTTTGAAAAATAACTTTTTATTACAATTATTTTTTATTTTAGATGTTGACATAAACATAATATGAGTCATTTATCCTACCAAAAAAGTGTTAAAATGTTGAAACTTAAATGGACAAAGGTGAAGATTGTTTGACTACTTGTATCGCTCACTAGTGAGTGACGGTGACAGGTCACCGTCATGCGTCACTTCACTACGAGATAAGTTGGTCACGTGTGAGGCAGCCAAAAAACTGGTCACAATGGTGACCAATTTGCTTTTTGGTTTATGTGAAAAAAGTGCCCCTCCATTACAATGGATATTATGTTTTAATTAAAAAAAATTATTCACACTATCATTTTATTTACCTATAAATACCCTTTAAACTTTAATATTTTTAAACACGACTTCGCATTATACTCTCTACTCCTCATTCCTTACACAACTTTAAACTTAATCTCACACAACTCAAACAAAACTTATTATGAATATGAATTCTGAATCAATAATGCTCACAGACGTTGAAGATTTATATGGGAAAGAAGAAGAAGTTATTCGTCAGGACATGAACTTTTTTATCAAAGCATTGTTGTTTTTAATTTGTACACGACAACCGAAAGGATAGAAGAGAATGAACATAATTCGAGATCATTATGGTGTTCATGATCGTTTAATCCAAGCCTATTTTAGTACGAATCCAATGTTTTCGGAAGAACGTTTCGAGGAGAGGTTGAATGAGTCAAACGCTATTCATATGTATAGTTGAAGAAGTAACTCTTCATTGTGCATACTTTTGTGATAAAATTGACTGTACAGAAAGACAAGGCATTTCTCTATTGCTGAAGTGCACCTCCGCAATTCGTCAATTGACATATGGCACCGTTCCTGACGCCCTTGATAAATATTTGCAAATGGGCGAAGCAACTTCTCGTCTATCTCTGGAAAAAAATTGCAGTTCTATTATGTAAATTTTTAGAGCATAGTATTTGCGAAGGCCCACTATCACTGATGTTGAAAAGCTATACGCGTTTCACAAACAAAAGCACGAGTTTTCGAGAATGCTGGAAGCCAACAGATTGGGAGTGGATTGGTTGTCCGCAAGCATACAAAGGGCAATATGTTAGACGTGATCATGGTGAGAATCCATTCATTGTGCTAGAAGCTATTGTGTCACAAGACTTATGGATATGCCATGTTTTTTTGATGTTTCCGGGTTGAACAACGACGTCAACGTTATACATCAATCCACTTTATTCAACGATCTCAATGAAGGAAAAGCACCATAGATTTCGTTTGTGACAAACGACGTAACTTACCTGTGAGGATAACACTTGCTGACGGGATATATCCAGAATGGGCGACATTTTCTAGGACGATTTTAAATGTGGCCGACAATGACCATAAGCGAATACGGTATAAGGGAATGCAAGAAGCGGCAAGGAAAAAATGTGGAACAGACGATGTGCTAAAGAAGAAATGTGCTATATTAGCTAATCCCATGCGATCATATGTTAAAGAAAAAAAAATAAAAAATAAGATTTATACATGCTTCATATTACGTAATATGTTTCGAAAAGATAAAAAGGAGACGATATCTCCCGATTGGCATCCGAAGGAACCACTTCGATCGGAAGACCTCATACGATTCCAAGAACAAAGGCATAGAGTTATCAGACACATCAAATCGTCACAAGCGCATCAAGACCTTCGTCACGATTGATCGAACACCTTTATCGCAATGTTTAATTTATGATCTTTTTTATTTTTAATGTAATGTTTTTAATTTATGAATAAAAGTTTTAGTTTTTAATAAATTAAAAAATGGGTTGATCGTTGAGGGTGGTGTGACAAATGTGGATGAAAAGTGAGAGGGGTCGAGGGTCAAAATGTGAAGAGAGAAAACCTATGTAACGTTAAGTTTTGTGATTGGTGGGGTTTGGTGATACACTTGACTGTTCAAACTGCCATTGATCTCTCATCTTCTTTTCCCATCAATTTTGGAAATAAGTGGGTTGTCCAAGCTTTCCATGGAGTTCGGTTAGTTACCTTATGGGCTGTTTGGAGATGGAGGAACCGTGTTGTTCATGCTTTAAGTGATAAAAAAGAAAGTATAAGGAATGAAGATATCTTCTCTCAAATTCAAGTTCTATCTCTCTTGTGGATTTCTAACCGATGCCCTCGTTTAGGTTTCGACTGGAGCAGATGGGTCTCTAATCCGAATGGGATTGTGGTCATGGGTGTTTAAGTTTCGTATTTCTTGTCGGCTAGTTTGTAGTGTTCGGTGGTTTTTGGTGTTTTCTTTGTCTTTGTTTTTCTTCTGCTCTATGTATCTGTTTCCCACCTTAGGGACTCTTATGTAGCCTTTGGTGTTCAATAAATCTTGCGTTGCTTTTAAAAAAAACGTTAAGTTTGAGTTGAGTGAAGGTTTTTTTTTGATTGACAATGATATTATATTAATTGTAATTTTGTAATAAAATATTGGGGAAATGAACAAAATATTGTTCACATTAAACTGGATAAAGAAGTAGTGGTCAAACAACGTTGACTGGATCAATTAGGATGTACCTTGTACGCTTTGTCTGTTTGTACGTACAATCTTCCACATACAACAGAATAGGCACAGAAGATAATGGACGAGACCATGGAAGTCAAATCTCCGCAGTCATTCTTATTTCTTGTTTAAATTTGAACTCATAAATCATACAGAGTAATTATATTTTCAAAATGGAGACTGAATATAATGGTAAGGTCGATCTTTGGTCGGTCGTCCCATGTGAAAGCAACTAAGGTCGGTCGTCTCATTACCTCGACCGAACTAGACTAGTCCCCCCAACCTTTGCAATTGTTTGGGTCGTGTAGAAGACCGAGTAAATGAAGTCGTTTCCTATAAAAACAATTTTTTTATCCCTTTATTTTCTATAAAACCCAACATCTTTTTTTCTATTTTCACACATATACACTTTTTATAAAAAACACACACTACAAACAATATGTCTCAAATTAATTCCGAGTGTTTATTTTTTCCTTTTCACGATGTATTAGTGTTGGGAAAAGAGACGCGCGCCTATTGTTATCACTTATGTGTGTGCCCCCACGACTATAGCCCAGCGCAGATGTCTCGTGTAGTCATTTATCTAGTTGTATCTCATCGAAGACATTGTGTGTACAAATAGAGAGAGAAGATAACGTATCGGCCCCCACCGCTTTCTCCCCCATAGACAGACTCTAGGCATATTCTAACGGACTCGAGAGTGAATCGTGTGTCAAGTTATCGGTTGATAGGCTGTTTCTGGAGATGGAGGAATCGTGTTGTTCATGCTTAAGTGGTGAAAGAGAGAAGATGAGAATGATAGTAGGATGAGAAGATTGTTGTACCTGTGCTGCCGACAACAATGCTCACACGTTCACTGTTGTTCTGCTAGTTGTCGCTGTGTTGGATTGTACTGCAGACACGTCGAATGCCGCGCGTCGAGCTTGGAGAGATCGACTGGAGCAGTATGAGCCGTCTACTCTCATACGCCTAGTAGGTGTACTGAGAGATTGTGTTAGAAATACTATGTAGGTAGATGCTGTATAGATTTGTCTGATGATTGTTCCAACTTGTTCAAGGCCTAGTAATGTGAGTGTATCTAGGTATGACTACCTGGAGATTTGAATTCTTGTCTGTTGTGTGTGTGTGTGTCTCTTCTGTGCTATAAACTGTGTATGAGGAGACTTGTACGTACAAACAGAAATAGTCCATGAGCGTACAAGGTACATCCTAATTGATCCAGTCAACGTTGTTTGACCACTACTTCTTTATCCAGTTTAATGTGAACAATATTTTGTTCATTTCCCCAATATTTTATTACAAAATTACAATTAATATAATATCATTGTCAATCAAAAAAAAAACCTTCACTAACTCAACTTACGTCTTTTTGGCCACCGCCAAGCATTCTTGAACACAAAGGCTAATCAGAGTCCCTAGGTGGGAAACAAACTACATAGCATACGAAAACAACAATACAAAGAAAAACGCAAAACACCACGATGACAATTTATACAAAGCTATTGCCGACAAAGAACTAGCAGTAAACTTACCCACCCATTCGTGTGCTTGTGCTCTCTCCCAACTTGTGTCTGAGTCTCTCGCCTCGCCCTGTAGTCTTCCATCACTATATTCCCGCACCCTCCCTTCATACACCTTTCATGATCACCCCGGTTTTGTCCTCCTTCATAACTTCGTATGCTCCAGAACTCCCCCAACCTGCGTTGGCCTGCTCCCCCCGCGTTTCTCCCGGTCGCTTTCTTAGAGTTTTGGCGGTTGGCCCCCCCCCCGGTTTTTTTCTTTGCGTTTTTTTGTTTTTTTGGTGGGGTTTTCTCGCCTCTCGTTTTTGGGTTGTTTGTGTTATCTCTTGTTATTTGTTTTTTTCTTCTGCTCCTATGTATTTGTTTTTCCCTACTTAGGGACTTCTTATGTAGCCGATCAATCTTTGGTGTTCATTATAAAATCTTGGATTTTTGCTCGTTTTGCATTTTAAAAAAGACGTTAAGTTTGAGTTGAGTGAAGGTTTTTTTTTGATTGACAATGATATTATATTAATTGTAATTTTGTAATAAAATATTGGGGAAATGAACAAAATATTGTTCACATTAAACTGGATAAAGAAGTAGTGGTCAAACAACGTTGACCTGGTATCAATTAGGGATTCTTGTACCTTGTACGCTTTGTCTGTTTGTACGTACAATCTTCCACATACAACAGAATAGGCACAGAAGATAATGGACGAGACCATGGAAGTCAAATCTCCGCAGTCATTCTTATTTCTTGTTTAAATTTGAACTCATAAATCATACAGAGTAATTATATTTTCAAAATGGAGACTGAATATAATGGTAAGGACGATTTATACGATCGGTCGTCTAATTGTGAAATAGCAACTAGGGGGGGGGGGGGTCGGGTTGTCTTTTACCTCGACCGAACTAGACTAGTCCCCCCCAACCTTTGCAATTGTTTGGGTCGTGTAGAAGACCGAGTAAATGAAGCCGTTTCCTATAAAAACAATTTTTTTATCCCTTTATTTTCTATAAAACCCAACATCTTTTTTTCTATTTTCACACATATACAATTTTTATAAAAAACACACACTACATACTTATTGTCTCAAATTAATTCCGAGTGTTTACCTTTTTTTTTGTTCTTTTGTCTTATTTAGTGTTATTTTTCGATGATACGGTATGTTTTGCAAACGGAATAGGATTGTGAATAGTTTACTCTCCGGTTTTTTAATAGATGCTGCTTTTGTTATTCAATAAGCATCTACTCTTACAATCCAAAAATACCAACGAAAGCTATTGCCTAGAGATCGTTACGGTTGGCTGATCCGTCTAGTGCTAGCTTACTTTGCTAAAGAAACATTTTAACAACCGCCTATTTTATTCGTAAACAGATTTCGGAAATGAACGAGCGCTGTTCGCCCGCATTGTTCGAGATTTGTCTGCTAAACTGCCTTTATTTTCAAGAAAAGGGTTGTGATGCTAGTTTGAAAAGCTGGCATCTATGCGTTTAGTGAAGTGTACCTACCGCGATATTTGCCAAATTTAGCATATGCTTGCTGTTCCAGATTCTCTAGACGAATATTTACAAATCGGTGAAAAAACTTCTCGTGATTGTTTGATGGCTTTCTGTAACGGGGTCATGGAGTTATATGGACGAGGGTATTTGCGAGGCCTACGCAAACTGACGTCGGGAAAAACTCTACGCGCTTTTCCCGGAGAACAAACATGGGTGTTTTTTGGTATGATAGACTGCATTGACTGTACAAATGCGTGAGCTCAATGTCCACAAGCAATATCGTGCTTTTAATTCAGTAAGGGGTGATTCGGGTATTGAGCCAGTCATTTTATTAGACGTGGTTGCCTCACAGATTTATTGATTGAGCACGCCTTCTATTGGCATTTATTTTGTTGCATGGTTTTTCGAACAATGACGTTTATCGTTTTACGTTCAATCCCCTGTTTAAATTAATCGTAAAGTAAGAAAGCACCAGAGGTTCCATTTCGTGGCTAACGACTGACTTTATAAATGGGATATTATCTTACTGACGGGATATTTCCAGAATGAGCTTGTGCTTATGAAGTCTATTTGCTAGCCAGGGTCAATATGATGTGAATTTGCGAGGGGGGGGGGGGTGCAGGGGGTGGGTTGGTGGAAAATATATAAGCAAGCGCAATGAAGCAACAAGAAAAGATGTGGAAGAATTGTGATCGTTTGGCGTGCTAAAGAAAAAATTGGGCTATCGTAAGACTCCTGCTACGGTCTAGAAGTCTATAAAGGAGGATTACACATTTGTTGTACACTTGCATCGTATTTACATAATTTGATTCGCAAAGAAAAAAGAAGGCAATCTCTCCCGACTTTTATCCGGAATGAACAACATCGTGAAGATGTCCCGTTCAAGATCGGCACAAGATAGGCTTTACGAGTGATAGAGAAATACACGACGAAGAAAACTCAGAAATCATCTTAATCTTTAAAAGCCGATATAGTGGAAAACACATTTTGCATCGAACAAATGCAAAATAATTTAACTGTAAAAAAATATTTAATTTTTTTATTCTTCCGTAATTTTATTATCTTTTCTTCCGTGTATTTTTATTTCTGTATTTTAGTTTGTAATGTTTAATTATTAATGTAATGTTTTTAATAATTTTTTTATTTGGTCGCTTGTGCGGTCACCACTACGGGTGTTTGATCACTGTGTGATCTAGAAGAGAGAAAACTGAGTTGACGCTGACGTGACGGTGTCCTCTGCTGTCACCACTACGTTTATTTCGTAGTAAACAAATAAGCTACTGTAATTAATCAGAATTACATACTCAACAAACTGGCATAGTACAATTTATGCAAATAGCACATTGTATTTATAAACGATAAAGACAACTACAGCTATTTGATCCACAAATTAACAATCTAAATTCCTTCTTCTCTTTTGTTTGAATACTGTTATAACCCCTGAAATTGGGATTAATCTCATATCGAGCGTGTTAGGCGGGTTTCTCATCTTGGGTTTTTGTAATTTAGATTGTTATTATCCTCTTTAAATCGATTCCATTTCTGTTTCCGATTAATCCCTGCCTTCATTAAACCCTAGCTATTTTCAATTAATAGACCTCCCTTCAATCTAAAGATGGGTAGCTTTCGTTCAAAAGAAGATGATGTGTCAAAGATTTCGACTTCGATTTTTATTACAAATTTCTCGGACTCCTTCTCTGCTAAGGATCTATTCCACTCATGTAAGCAATATGGTCACGTGGTCGATTCGTTTATTCCAACAAAGAGGACAAAAGATGGTAAGCATTTTGGATTTGTTCAATTTATCAATGTCTTTAACGTGGAGAGATTGGTAAATAACTTATGTACGATTTGGGTGGGTCGATCGAAATTCCATGCTAATGTTGCAAGATTCAAAA
>BQNB010113911.1:0-21852 GCA_026074375.1 Tanacetum coccineum
AAAGTATACAATGAAGTAGGATTGGCGACTTGAATGTTTTATCTAAAAGATTCAAGTAATTTACCTTGCAATGCATTTGGTAAAGTCGTCATTTCTAAAAAGCCAAACATGAGCAAACGTACAACATATGTAACTTTGCTCAAACAATTTAAAAGCACAACTCAAAACTCAAACTCTCTTCTTATCAAAACTTTATCTTACTTTACCAAATAAGCATACCATTTCTTCTTCACCAAATGAGAAACCTTTAACCATCTAAGGTTAGGACTAAGAACATTTGAACATATTCCACAAACCATTTTTGTGTTTTCTTTCAATAAGTGAGCGAAAGAGGATTTTGAATATGAAGATGATTATTATTCAAACGATAATCAATCTCATCATTCAATATAATTACAAAATTAGATTATGAACATGAAATTGAGACTAGGATTTATCTAGATCATGGAAATATCAATCAAATGACCATAGATATTTTCCGTGTCTACATGTTTAACCATCCTCGGTTATTACATGAAATCACGAAGTCGATTGCAAGACAATAAGATTAATCATCGAATTGTAATTGACACTTGCAATGAAGATGTTTCATTGAGTCTAAAGTGTTTAAATGTTGTGTTGTTAGCTATGGTCAAATTATACATGTTAAACTTAACACACTCTAAGTAGGATTGGCAACTTATGAATTTCCATCAAGAAACTCATAAGTACTCCAACTTGAGAAGCAAGTCTTGGATGTCATTTATGAAAACTCAAACCAAGAACCCTTATAACTTATATAAGCTTCTCCTAATAACCTAATTTCAACACCATCTCCTAAATAGTAGGAAAATGATCCTTGTCCATATTTGGCACCTCCACGGATTGATGGATCTTTCGTCTTAGATTTAGGTAGATCCGCCCTCTGGCATTACATATGACATTAGATTTAAACATCTCCCTTGTCAATACCTCCTTGCTAAAATTCCTAACATACATGTAACTAAACTTTAGTTAATCATCATTTATTTCTATAAAGAAACAAACACAAGATTTATTGAGGTAAATAACTTTAATTGGATTTCTTTCATAAGAGACATGCAAATGTGCATTCTTTGAACACTCTCATTGTAGAGCATTACACATTGTCACTCTTATGCATACTCCTAGGTCCTAGATGACTCATTCTCTCTTATACCTATAACAACTTGCTTGCTCTCTCATTTAACCTTAGAATTCCTCACATCTTAATTAGGATTATGCAAACAAAAATTAAAGCATGGTAGTTGAGTCATGTTAGGCCCTTTATGAAAAGATAATACAAATTTTATCTTTGCTACACTTCATTGGGCAAATATAGGAATTATATTTTGTCTAACATGAAATGGAGGTACGGCGGGAGAATCTAATTCACTTTTAGAAAGTCAATTTGACTAAAACAACGGTTTAAATTGCTTCTAAAGTGATGTTGGGTTTCGTTGTTAATAACCACGTAAAAATGTTCGTGTTTAACCTAAATTGAGCACCTCACAGGGTTAATAGTCTCATATTCATTCTCTAATTTAATTAAATGGCTCTTCCTAAATATGCCTAATGATATTCTACATCGATAGACTTTGTATCTCATTAGGAGTGCACACTAAGCAAGTAGAAATTAGGTTTCTCCTTAGTCAATCTTGACTACTTGCATCTCATGTATATGCTTTGAAGTTTCAAGATGATAACATGCTCCCATGTAATGCAATTATATGCTTTCATGTTTATCTTAATGCTCAATGTCTATTTGATTAGTTATTGAATGCATGTCTGTTGTAAAAGCGTTTGCCTTTTACTAGCAATTTAGATAAAATATCTCTTAGTTAATCTATATAACACATGCTCCTAAGTGATAAATTCTAACATGTTTTACATGATGATTGCATTTAAAATTATCAACGTTTTTGTATGCTCATTTTACCATACTTATACGTTATAACATGCACTTATACTATGTTAATTTAATGTATGACAATTAAATATTAAATGTCATATACTTAACACATTTAATCTTGGTTGCTTATTGATTTGATTCAGTGCTTAGATAAACTTGCATGCTTATATCTATATATCTTATGCATCTCGTATATATTTTCTCACACTAGAATATTTTTCTTTGCGTCCGTGTCACAAATCTAAAAAGTCAAAAGAGTCGCAAAATGGTATTAAATTCTGCTTAGGCGTCTCACTCTCACACTCCTTTGATCATCATCTTCTTTCTCTTTAAAATCATAGGACCACTATTATGTCAAAAAAAGTTAGATACATTTCTAAACTCTCCTCCAAGTCGTTTTGATACCATAATAAATATTTTCATACCAAAATAATCAAGTATCCTTTACCTTGCGATTCGCAGACACGTTAAAGGTCATATCTAAAAAAATCCACATTCAAAGCTTTTAAACAACAGAAGATTAAACTCTCTCCCTTTTCCTCTTCGACAAAAACATTTTTCCCCCCCCCCCCTTTCTTCGATGAAAAAAAATTCTTTCTCTTCTGCGAAACATTCTTTCTCTTTGACGAAAAAATTCTTTCTCTTCGAAGAAAACATTCTTTCTCTTTGACAAAAACACTCTTTATCTTTCGATCACACCTTTTCCTTCTCACTCAACCACGCCTCTACAACATAGAGATGCGGCTAATCTCTTTCCTCTACTATTATCCGCAATCACCGATTTAAGATAAACATATATACCTCTCGTCATGAGATTGTTTTAAATGAACATACACAAATAATGGATGGGCGCTCAGAAGAACCACCATCCATCTTGACATTGTCAAGCTCGTCGCCTTCATCTTCGGTTGTTTTCTTCTTTATTATTATTATTATTATTATTATTATTTTCGCATATGAAACGCACTGAAGATACATCATCATTTCATTCAGGACAATGTCCAAAAGGAAACATCTCCATTCGAATAGGTTGCGTCTGAAGATAACATCGTCGACATTCTTTCTTTACCCCTCAACCGCAAATCATTAAATTGTCTTTGTTTAGGTCTATGAATAATGGAACATATTCCGTAAATCTTTCTCTTCTTTTCTAATAGTCTTGATTCTAGTCATTTACATTCCGTGCGTCGTGACACTTAAAACTACTTCATTCCAAAGTACTTTAAGTATTTTTAATTAGCGAAATGCAAATTAAAAAAAGTCAAAATCAACTCTACACAGTCCTTTCACAAAATTCGTCAACCCCTAAACTCCTCTCTTGTTGGTGGTCCGGTGGCCCCCAGATATATCTGGGACCGCCGATAGCAGGCTTGAGATATCTGTCATTTCTTTTTAAATCATTAAATGAACACCCCCTCTCTCTTCTACTACAAGTTGACGTCTACTTTACACCCATATCTATGCCCAACATCTCCCTAAAGATCAATGGGTCATTCTTTTATCTCAATTCCCATAAGCATTGTTGCTTATGTTGTCAAGAGAATTTCATAATGAAATGTGTCTCATTATCCAACACATTCCTTATAATCGATATACCTATAATCTATCATTACACAATAAATTCCCTCACATACAAATCTTGCTCCTCACATCTCGTAAACGTCTTTTCTCACCTCAAATGGTCTTTTCACCTCTAAACGGTTCCTCTCTTTCTTAATAGATCTATCTCCACATTCTGATAGACTTCTCTCTTCTAAATAAGTCTTTTTACTTTCGACGTTTCTTCTCACTTTCTAACGTTCCCTTTTCACTTATAAAAATTAAATTCTTATCTTCTCTAACGTTTCCTCTCACGTCTAAACATTTCTTCTCTTTTAATAGTCATGTTACTATTAAAATTCCTCCTATATCTCTCATAACTTAATTATTTCATCTGAAATATTTAAGTAATTTGCTAAATGCAAATGTCACTCCTTCGCTAAACTTTCCACTTTCTAGAAAGTGAAGAACATAAAGAAGATATTCAATCTTCAAGTGTTATTGAGTCACCACATTGTTGAGTCTCTCATTATTCTTCCACCATGAAAGAACTACCACCTCATTTTACATACCCACCTTTGTTCCTCAACATTGTCAACCAACAAAACACCAAACAAACCTTTGAATTCCCAATCATCCACCTTTGTCTCGATAGGATCACATGCACATCAATTGTTAGTGCAAATGATATATCAATCTTTTCTATCAACCTCTCGTCAACACGTTCCTTCTTTAGTCTCGCTCATCCTTTCCTACTTTTTGGCTCTATGGAATCATTTTCATTAACATTCAAGAGCACATCGTCTCCATCCTCATCTTATTTTTCTTTTTATCTCTTTAAAGTATATATTTTGGCATATTTTGCCAAGACATTAAGTGTCATTCGTCTACCTTTAAAAAGGGTCATTATCATAATATTTTTGTGTCAATCAATAAACGAATCCCATTCTCGTTTGTTAAAAGTCAGTCTAATCTTTTTCCTTAAACATATGTCTTGAGTCTTTTAATTATATCATTTAGATTGTTGATTTTAAAACAATGATTGCATGTGTCTAGCTTCTAACTTTCTTTTAAAGTGTCATACTTTAGAATACTAACACCTAAAATGCATGTCTAGTTCCCCGTTAATATCTTGCTATATATATATATATATATATATATATATATATATATATATATATATATGTGTGTGTGTGTGTGTGTGTGTGTGTGTGTGTGTGTGTGTGTGCACTTGTCTACTAACTTTGTTTTGTAGCACACATCCATATCTTGATTCCTTGGTGCCCCAAACAAGGGGGAGCATACACCGAGGGGGAGCACTTGCAAGCGTTCTACTCATTTAAATTGCATCGAACTTCTTGAGCATCGATGGTAATTTATTTGATTCATGGATCCTCTAGAGTCAATATACAAGGAATGTAATTATCATGGGGATGCAATGAGCAAGGGGAGCTCAAAGATATGTGGGTAAATAGCAAGGAGTCGGTTAAAACGTAATGAATAGAAGAACATCACTAAGGGATGAAAGCAAGCTCCACCTGTTAATAGGAAGATAAGATTCGGGGGATTATCAACTAACAATGAAGGGTCATTCGTAACTCTAAAATACTTCACTCTCCTTCACTTCAAAATCCATCACTCCTCAAAAACCTTAAGATCCTTTTCTCATGACCTCAACCTATCATACTTGAAGTACCTAACCTTTTTCCCCCCTTTTTTTCAAGCATTCCTCTAATTTCTTATAACCTCGTCTGAATTATCCAAGAAACACAAAACCACCTTAACCTTATTTCTCATGTTGTCTTCTCATTCCTCCAACGTATATACCTGAAGCACATACCATCTTCTCATATCTTCTTCTCATATCCACATAATACCTTTTTGCTTCAACAAAAGGGGGAGAATGGAGTGTACATGAGTAACTTTTAAACCTTACTATGTGTTATAGTTTACATAGTTTGTCATCATCAAAAAGAGGGAATTGATTAGTTTCAAATATTAACGAGATATTTAATCTATACGATCTAATTTATGATTTTGGTGATAACAAACCATGTAACTTGTAATAAACGTATACATAGAAGTGCCAATTACTACGCGTAATCACAAATTATCAATGCATACTCGCATCCACATCTCTCGACGTCTCAAGTCTACATCAACACTGACATTTGTTTTCACCAAACCCGAACGTAAAAACACTATGTGTGCAGGAGAGAAGAACTTTCGACTGATGCCAAGATACGAAGTGATGTAGTCTAGTTAGTTCATTTGTAACAATTGTTACATATAGATCTAGTCCATGTCTTCCATTCTTGTATAGTTGTATAGATCCGGATAGTGTATAAATCCAGAAATGTTGATGTTGTGTCAGTTAGTATTTCGGTCCTCAAAATACAAGTATGGGTGATAGATTTGTTCTAGCTAAGATTAGGACTCGACATCTAGCTTAGTGTCGAAAAATAATTAAGCGAACGTGTTTTATGTGTTTAGAGGCCATAAAACACATGTGTGGTTATGTTGGACATAAAACCTAAACGGGTTTGGTTGTCCCCGAAGAAGGACCTTCGACATCTAGACTTATTGTCGGAAAATAATGTAAGCATTGGTAATAAGGTTTTCTCCGCCGAAAGGGAGCTGTTGATTAGTGAAGTAACTCCTCAGGTTGGATACTCGGGAGTGGAGTAGGGCGAAGAGGAGCTTCATGACCTAACCACTATAAATCCATCGCGGTCCGGTTTGTCATTTTCTTTTAACCTTTCGCTTTACAAGTATTTCTTTACCTTTATTGCTTTACTTTAATACTGCATTGTGATCATGATTGCGTTGATATGTTGTGTATATCATTTTCCTTATTGTTTGTGTAAGTTCTTTTGTAGTGAATATTGTGTTAGGAAAATGATAAAAATTGCGATCTTAATTGAATCGAGTCTTGTAAGAATTAGAAAAATAATAATTGTGTAATAGGTTAGATGGAAGGTATTTTTTCGTGACTAAAATAAGTCACGAAACCTGGCTAAATACCAAAGTCTAAAAATAATAAAGAAGCACCTTGCTCATACTTGTAACATGGGTATAAATACCCCTCACTCACCTCCTTCATTAAGTGAAGTGTTCCTTCAATCTCATTCCTAATCATTTTCTCCTAATCCTCCTCCTCCTCCCTCTTTTCTCCTCTCTACTTTCAGTGTTTTCCGTCTCTTTAAATAAACACACACACACAACAACCCTAAAAAAACACACAACTCTAATGCTTAATTGATGCATCCTGAATTCAAATACCTAAACAAGTGGTATCAGTAGTTGCAAGGAGCGTTAAAGGTTTGTTTTGTATAGGGGAGTAGCCTATTTATTGGTTTTTTTTGTATTGTTTCATTTTTATTATATTCGGACAAAGGCTTATCAAAACGGTCACAGCTTATTCCGACGTACGCGGCTATTATCGAAGCTTATTTTTGAAGCTTATTCGGTCCTGATCAGTCGTGTTTATTCTGGTTTTTGTGTCATTAATTACTGGTTAAGTGCTTATTTCGTGTGACTTTGGGTAGGTATATTTGTGTTAGATTTTAGCTAATTTTTGTAAAGGGGGTGATCTTCATGCTATTCAAAAGAGGAGACGAAAAGAATCGTGCGAAGGCTGGATTGGTAGAGTATATCGAAAGAGGTGGCAGATGGTCTCATAATCAAGCTTATTTTGTTCTTATTTCTTGACTAACGAGCACACAACTGTTCATCAGGAAGTTATGGTGTGTTTTATTTTATTTAATACAATCATTATAAGAGGATTTTTACTCTTGCACGTTACGTTTTTGCTAACGTTCTTCGCTATATAATGAGATTGATGGCACAAACAAATTATAGAGTCTACATAAAATATTAAGCTTATTCGTGCTTATTTTTGATATTCAGCAGTTTTTTAAAAGTCAAAATTCAGTAAAAGTTGTTACAATACTCAAATTCGGAAGTTTGACTGGTCAAACTCAGAAAAAGTTTGTTACAAAATCTTTGACTGGTCAAACCCAGATCTATAACTGATTTTTTACAAATTTGACTTTTGGTCAAAATCCAAATTCGATCTTGACTATTGGTCAATTGTCAAAATCGGTGGTCAAAGTCATTCTCGGAACAAACATTTTTTTTACAAGACTTATTTTTTTAGATCTCAGTTTTGTGTGTTCTTTAAACGAAAGCATAAAATCTCTTTCAAAAGATTTTAACACACAAACTCATCACAGATCTTGTACCAAATAGAAAGAGAGAGTTTCTTCAAAGATCGAAACAGATTTTGCTCAAACTCGGAATCTAAACTCGGAAACAAATTCGACAAGATCCAGTTTCGACAAAGACAAAAGTGAATAAGATCTCAGTAGTTATTTGTGTGTACAACAATAAGCTCATAGACTTTCAAAGATCTAAAACATAAAAGAAGTAACATCACAGATCTGTTACAAGGACTAACATGCAAACCTAAGATCTAGACACAACACGACCCTCCTCATTTCAAACAAATCCTTCTCATCATAACTTCATCAACATCTCACAACTTCAAACAAGAAAATAAAAAAATAAAAAACAAAACAAAAGTAAAAGATCTCAGCTTGGTTCTTGTTTGGTATCTCATTGAGATTTATAGATCTTGAAAGATCTTTTCAAACTCAAACGAACATCTCATCATTGATCATTTTGAAGACATAGCTTCATTTTAAATATTCGAAAATATCAAAAGAAAGTCAAGAACAAGATTGTTCAAAACTTATCATTTGTTTTGATACATATAAACAAAAACGAAGATCATAACAGCAAATAAAAGGGTTCAATCTCAGCTTGGGTTTATTATTTTTTGAAGATTCATAAATCTATAAAAATCATAAATCGAAAAACCCAACTCGTCATAGATCGATTTTGAAGAATAAGCCTCAAAAGAAAAACTAAAACAAAATTGTATATTTCATTCTTACCTTTTTCTTGTAGCCGGCTGTTAACAAAATCAAGAGAGTCAAATTGAGAAGTGAATCTTGAAGTCAAAAGTAATAGAGAAAGTATCGTGTATGTGCTGAAAAGAGGTGAAGGATTTGTTTTATCAAAAGTGTAGTATGTGTGATTCATCATATGAGGAGTTAAATTTGTTGTAGTGAGAAATTTGTGTGTTGTGACATCTGTGTTTTTGAGATAAAAGTGGCGTCTTATTTTTTTTAGGGTTAGCACAAAGTGAGTCTTATATATGAAGGAGATTTAGGTTTAAGTGTATTTGGGCCTATTCTTTTAACTACCGAAAATAAAGGAAAAAATCGATTGTTGAGTTACTTTGTGAAGTGGGCCGGTAGATTAACAAAAAATGTGACTTGTATTTTGGGCCTGAATAATTTTGTATTTCATTTGACTTGTGGTTCACAAACATGATGAACAAATTTGTTATAATTTGTGTTATCAATTGGTTAAGATAAATTTGTGTTTGTATAATATTTGGTTCACGGATTTTAATTGCGAGTAGATTTTTCTAAAAGTGATTAATCATTTCCTTTGAATTTTTGGGTTTGTGTTGAAAATCACTTGGGTTCGTTGTGATAAATAGGGAAAATGGGATCAAACGAGGAAATAAGACGCTTAGCTCAGGAAGCTGAAAAACAACAATTATTTGCTCAAAAAGTCCAACAACAAAACACGAATTTGACTAGTCAGCTTGAGATGTATAGGAAAGTGGTTCGTATGTTTGGAAGGAATTAACAAGATAATACTTATCTCAAGTGAATTTTTCTTGATGGCTGATGAACGGGCAAAACGTTATAATCGACAAGCTCAGTCTCAATTTGTTCGTGATCGAGATATCATTCGAGATCTAGAAAAACAACGTAAATAAAATTAGAGTAATGAATGGTCCCCCAAAAAAGGGAAGATTTAAAAAAAATAAAAAAAAAAGGAAAAAAAAAAAAGTACAAAAAGAGGAATATCAAAGACAACAAACGAGTTTCAATCAAACACAAGTGGGTAGACAAGAGGAAAAAATGTAGTGATGAAAATTCTTCAGTTACAAGCTAAAATCAAAGATCTTGAAAATGTTGTTTGTAAAATGGGCAAATCAACTGAAACACTTCGGTTGCTTACAAATGAACAAAAAGCTCTTCGGGACAACTTACGGAAGTCGGGTTTGGGATATAACGGTCCTTATGTTCTTTCACAAGCTTACGCCAAAATTCCTAAGTTGTATAATGCTTATGAACTGTGTAATAAGAGTGAACAACTGCATGTGTTTGATTCTAAGGAAAATCTTGAGGATGCTGAAAAGAGTCAATTAAAAATGAACGAGTTTCAAAAAGATAAAAAAGTTCAAGAGTTAAAGATACAACCAATCGATTACGGAAAATTGAACAAACTTGATGACAATTTTGTTCCTCAAAAAGAACTTTCTGCTGAACAAACATATTCTCCATCATCTTGTATATCTTCTGTTTCAAAAATATCTTTTTAAGAATCTTCTTCTAAGACAAAACCGAGCATGGCATCAATGCCTAGTGTAAATCCAATGTTTGTGGATTTGAATGAAATGGAAAAATATTTCAAAACATTGTATGAGTTACTAGAAATAAATTATAAACGTGAAAGCATTTTCTATACGTCTAAAGAAGAAAAACGATTAATCGATGTTTGTGTAGAAGCAAAATACAGTCTTCAAAGTTGGCGTACCTATTTTGAAGTCTTTCAGAAACGATTTAACAGAGATGTAAAAGAAATGAAAGATGTTTTTGTTTCAGTGGAAAATGATCTTGATGAAACTTTCAAACAAAATGAGTTTTTAAAAGATCGACTCTTGGAAGCATCCTTAGCTGAAGATATCAAAAATCTTGTCATAACCTCTTGTGTGGAAATAAGGAATAAGGAATTTACATGATGAGATTGACAAAATTGTTTTCAAAAGAGTCAAAAGATGTTTCAAATGAGAGTAAAATAGCTGATACGGTTTGTAATGATGCATTTGGAGTCACACAGGAATTGTCAAAAAGAATTGTTGAATTAGAAAAAGATTTGTCAAAATTTAAGGCAAAGAGTATTGATTTTGAAATCTCACTTCAACATAAGTCTCGAGAAAATAATTCTTTGAAAACAGTGCAAAAAGAAAATAAGAATTTTATGGCATCATTACAACTCAAGAATGCTCATTTGAAACAGACTTATAAAGATTTGTTTGAATCGGTTCAAAGGTCAAAGATTGAGACTAATCAATGTGATGAATTCAAAGTTAAGGACAAGTTTGATGAAATTAAAACTAAAAACATTGAGTTGTAACATCGAGTGGCGTCATTAATTAAGGAGAATGAACACTTGAAGTTGACTTACAAAAACTTGTTTGATTCAATCAAAAAGTCGCGGGTTCAAACAAAAACTTCAAATGTAACACAAAACGAGGCAGAACTAAAGTTTCAATTGTTTGAATTTGCTAAAACTAAGTTCAATAACATTTTCGGAAAGATTGAATTTTTCAAAAAGAAGCAATTGGATATTTCTGAACTTAACAAGGAATTGGGGAAGAAACAAAATCTTTTTGAAAACAAAACAAGTGTTTTTCAAATAAAGATTGCTGAGGCATGGAAAGTCATTAGCTAAACAAATAAAAGAAAATTCTGAATGTTGATAAAACATCGATAATCTTGAGAATGTTTTCGCTGCTAAGAAAAAAGGGCAACATTTTGGAAAAATTGAATGCCATTTGATAAAGAAAGTGTGATTTTGAATCAAAGGTTATTCATCTTGAAAAATCATTGCTCAAAAGTCAAAAGATTTTGATGATGTCAATCTTGAATTGTCGAACAGAACAACCAAATTTGAGGCGTATTTTGAAAAACTTGAAAAAAACAAAAGTTGTTCTTGAACGACAATTGGCTCGAAAGGTTGATGATTCTAAAGCTGAAAAAGATCGATTTTTGAAAGAAATTAATCATTTAAGGACTCAACTTGAAAATCTGAAAGGGAAGCGTGTGGAAACAAAGTTTGATAATTCTTCAATTTTGGGAAAACCACCGTTACTTAACAATGAAAGAGATCAGCTTTTGAAACAAATTGCATCTTTGGAATCACAATTGGCATCTCAAGATATTCGTTCTTGTCAAAAAGAATATCATGAGTTGAGAACTTCGTATAATGCTTTAAAAGTGAAGTTTGATTCTCTTAATCGGAAAAAATGGAACATCAATGTTTCAAAATCTTCAAAACCTAAAGAAAGTGTTTCGGAAAAGGTTCACACGGGTGAATCCTCAAAACCGTTTTTAAGAAGGGTTTCTCAGTTTACAACCTATTCTTTACAAAAAGATAGGAAGTTTTCTAAGAAATCTCAAAGTTTTGAAACATTTTTTCCTAAAAAGGGTTTTAAGACAAGAGCTTCAAATGCAAAGAATAAATCTTTTGAAACATCACACTCTTGTTTTACACCGGTAAAACAAGTGTGGAGGCCAATTAAGGAATCTCAAACTTTTGAAGCATCTACTTCTCAAAAGAGTTTTAAGACAAGTACTTTAAAAGGAAAGAATCAAGTTTTTGTAACTCCACACTCTCGTTTTACACCGGTAAAACAAGTGTGGAGACCAAAGCAAAGTCATTCGAAATCTTTCAAATATTCCAAATCAGAAATGCTTTCAATGCAAAACAAGAATGACTTTGCTTCGACCATCAACATGAAAGGAAGATTTTCAAACGATGCAAAAACAAATTTTCGGAATGTTTCATCAAATGACAATAAATGGATATCTTCTGCGTCAACAACTTTAAAACCCACATGAAACACCGATTTTCAAAAATCAATGGAAATTCCCAAAGGAATTTTAAATGTTCTTTGATCCACGAGAAGTTGATTTTCAAATGAAACACCGGTTCAAGCTCTCGTTTGGAACTCAACATCTTTACATCGAATTGACACAACTTTAAAGTGGTTGTCAAAACTTGGCAAACCCGTTAGCACCGTGCTTAAATGGGTTCCAAAGGTTGTTGTCTAAATTCGATGTCAATGGTTTGTATTCAATTGACAGATTGCAACCCGGTTTTCAAATAAAATAAAAGTGTACGCTTCAGTGCGCTTTATCTTTAAAAGAAGAGAAATCTTCTTTGTCCCGAGCAATTTTTTTATCAACATCTTTTCAAAAAGTGTGCTTGGGACATATGACTTCTAAGTAAATGTCAGCTTAGGACTCGTTCTTCAAATAAAAGAAAGTGTACATTTTTATGCATTTATCCTCACAACGAGAAGCTTTTACCTTCTCGGACTTGAGTTTAGCAAAAGCAAATTCTTTTGAAAATGTTGAACTTAATTTTTCAATATTTTATCAAATAAACGAGCAAATGGTGAAGATTGTGTCCGGTTACGACCGTTTCTTGAAATTAACAGGATGAGGAGTGAGCAATCTACTGACCATACGTTTTAGATATCAACATACTTTGACGTAACTATTTTTCAAATTTGTTTAGAACATTAAAAAAGGTTCCAAATGATAATCATGCTATATCCGTTTTCTCCCATGTGTTTTCAAAATCTCATATAGCTATTTTAATCCATTGATGTCAAAAATATCATATGGTATGCTATTTTTGAGGGGGAGAAAATTGGATTAAAATGTGATCAAGAAAGATAAATGCTTAAGTGTGTGGAATAACAAAGTGATCTAAAAGACTCAATGTGCAATCCTTTCCTTTATGTGCGATAAATCTTTCAAAGTTATGATGCACATGTGTAGGGGGAGTATTTCTTAAAAAAGTGAAACTTTCAAAGTGTTACAAGTTTTGATTTATATCAAAAACTTTGATTGATTTTCAAAAGGTTTTATGGTTTCGATCTTAATACCCAACAACCAACTACCTCACGATGATCAATGAAGTAATAAGGTGGTAAGGTTAGGTATTATCCTATGATCTGACCAGAACCGGAGGGGTCTAGTCAGGGACATTCCATAGATAGAATTGAAGTCCTTAGGTAAGATGGAGTTGAATGTAAATGGGAATAATGTCAACTAAGGCATGGAATATCATCAGAACAATTACAACATGATGATAGTAATGACGTATTGGTAGACATTGAAGGGGTTGAAGAATGAAAAAGAAATAATGTGTAAAGGGTGAAAAGAAAAAAGCCCTCCACAAAACTTTAGGCAGAAACTGAGTTAATACATAATCTATCGAATATCACAAAGATGATATTTGATATTGAAGAAAGACATCATGGACCCAGTGATGCAATGCACAACCCTTCCCAGCCACTCAAGATTCTCTCAAAAGAATTCTTGGTTCATTGTCACGGAGATTAAACGCATAATCTAGTAACTTCTCACTCTGAGAATGTTGATATTGAAAAGGTGGCAGTCTGCTCCAGCCTCTGATCACTAAATCCAAAACGCACTTATTGAGTCTAGAGCCAAATGAGATCAAATCATAATTCTCACATAGGACACAAAAGTACATTTGTATTAAACATCAATGATATAAATTGTACAAGAGTCGTTTATATGTCTATGTGACATTGCATGTCTTAGTGACATTGTCGGAATATTCAAGAGTGATACTTAAATTAAGTATTTCACAATGATTGAATGGAAATCCTACCAGTGCTAACATCAAGCCAACATTGAACGTAGGTCACTAATTTGAAAATGATTGTTTAATGATTCAAATAAGTGTTAACTAGTAATCTAAGTGATCCAGTAGTTATTGTGTTCTTTCAGAATTTGTTTTCGAAAAACACAAACAACATTTCCTTAAGTTACTCAAGTGATTTGTTGGATTACCAAGGTCTCTTATGATGTTACAAGATTAATAGGAGAGATTGTTATTACTCTTACACTGTTTCATTCATCTTTTACAACAACAAACAAGGGGAAGAAATGTTTACATTTGGGACTTAGTTGACTTTGATGTATACAACATCCGGGACTTAGTTGACTTTGGTGTTATAATTTCAACTTCTACGGGTTGTTTTGAGTAAAGTATGTATAACGACAATAATAACATCTCTACCTTTCTCAAGCAAGTACACCATTGTTTTCATGCCTTCATAACTCATACTCAACGTTCAAAGATACACTTCCGCAACTCTGATAAATCAAAGAACTTCCTCAAATCAGCAAGCTTATAATCAAGAAAAAAGTTCTACATGAGGAAGATTGTTAGATATCAAGGAATGTATAAGTATGTTGGTCAAGAGCTTCAAAAGATAAATCAAGATGGATTCACGGTAAGCAACGATGATATGAAAAGATCTCAAAGGCAAAGACGAAGCCAAATCAAAGATAAAGATCAAAGATCACCAGAGCATGATTGGAACAAATCCATTATTACACAACAAGACTTAAGACAATGAGCATTAAAGATCAAAAATCAAGGACACAAGAGAGATCTCAATGATCATCCCTTAGGGGGAGATTATTAGAAATAGAAAGTGTTGATCATTAATGTAATCATAGTGAGATCTCAATGATTGTCCCTTAGGGGGAGATAGTTAGAAATAGAAAAAGTGACGATCTTATTAAGATTAAGTCTTGTAATAAATAATGAAATATTAAATGTGTAATAGTTAGGTTAAAGGCTCGTGACTAAAATGTAGTCACGAGACCCGACAAATAGCTAAAAGCTAAGAGACAAGAGCTAGTAGCTCATTCTTGTAAATAGGTATAAATACCCCTCCCTACCTCATTCATGACGTAAGTAATCCAAACATCTCTTCATTTCCCTCCCTCGCTTTCTCTCTCTATTTCTCATCTCCTCCTCCCTCTTTCTCTCTCTCATTTCTATACTTCTCTCTATCTCTCTTTACTCTTTCTCTCTCTAGAATAAACATACACATAAACACCTAAACACGCACTCTATTGCTTAATCGATCCTAAAATCGAGACCTAACATAATTTGCATACAACTATATGAAAATCACGCAACATACCAAAGTGAAAATTTAGATTGACATTCCTTTTATCATTTCCCAAGATGGTGCCTTTTTTGAGAAATTGCCTGTATAAAAGCAAAAAGCTACTAATGGAAGTATTGAACACAAAAAGTTTGAAAAGTTACCACCATAGGCTTGAAATTTTATGTTCCTATTTCTTTCTAGGTTCAATAATCGCCATATACAACCATTTTAATAGTCATAGTATAATTGTTGTCTTGTTGAAAGTTACACCAAAACAACATAGGAACAATGGTGTCGTAGAAGTAAATCATGAGAAAAACTAACATGAAGATATGCTTTGGTATAGTTGATCAAATATAATCAGATCTATATCAAACTATGTCACAACTACATTAGCTAGTCAATGATTCGTATAAGATTGAGAAATGTGTACTCAGTCAAAAATTATCATGTTATTAACCATTAGTCACTTTTTCTATTCTCCAGACCAAAAACTATGACCGCTAACAAAAAATTCGCTTTTTGTATCCAACATGCTTAAACGAAATTAGGATGAGAATTCAGCTTAACATTTTTATAGAACATTCTTCCATTTTGATCTTAAACCATCACCTAATTAAGCTTATAACTTCACTGTTTTTGGTTCTTAATGCATGAAACTTACACATCATGTAGTTTACACATCTACTGGTAATAACCACCGTCGCCACCACACCACAACCCGCCACTCTAGCCATACCACAAACCTGCTAATGCCACGGACATTATCGTAGCCATCAACCTCTGTTACCCTCCACTTCTGCATAGATCAAAGATAGTGACATCATGTCTAGTTTTTATTCGTTTAGATTAGAGAATGATGATGAAATTGTCATTAGAAGTAGAGTAAACATGTACAACCACCTCTACCGGCCATCTCCACCGGCCAACAACCAACATCCTCACCTTAATTACTATCTTCACCACCGCAACCTAAATCTCCTATTCTCTGGTCCTTGCCATCATTCTTCGACCACCGGTCTCCACATCAGGTCGTCCAGAAAAAACTGAGTTTATGTGCTGCTGTGAGATGCTTATTTATAGATGTGAGATGCTTTAGTGTTGTAAGTGCATGAACTTTTCGTATGTGCTTAGTATTAAAGTTTTAATGTTTATGTTATCACATAAATGTGACTATTATCATAATGGGTTGTATTTGGATGATGCTTTGTCTCTCTAAACTGCATGAACACTTCATCTTCAAGGATAATAAACGTGGGTGTTATCATAATTATTTACACAGCCTAAACAATCATATTACAATTAAATTATTGTATTGAATTTTGTACATTTTACAACGCTTTGGTTACAAACCACGAAGCCTCTACATTTCATTTTTGTATTTTAATTTTTAGATATATAAAACAAGTGATTAAATATATTATTAGAATTATAATAAAAGGAAAAGTAAACATAATAGGCATTAACATTACTTTAGTTTTAGGTAACATGCATGTAATTTTTTACTCATCCTGGATCGTGGGCACGTTGTTGTTAACCGATTCGCTAATAACAGATGAAGCATTAGTGAAGGAAGACATTTTGAAGATGAACATTTTTCGTTGATTCATTTTAATAAATGTCTGATAAAATTTTGCAGAAGCTAAATAACCACAAGGTAGGTTATAAAGACACCCCCCCTATTTCTACCATTTGTACCCTCTTATTTTTCGGTTTTTTCTTTTATTTATTTTTTATTTTATGTTTATAATTTTGTTTATATTATAAAACTGTGAAATAGAAAATGCGAAACCAAAAATATAAAGTTTAACAAGTCAAAAGTATTAAACTGACAAAAAGTACGGAACAGAAACTGATAAAAAACTTTTGAGGGACAAAAAGAATAAAAAGTACGGAACATTTGTACTTTTAGGTGGGCTAGGGGTACCAATAATAGCACCAATAACCACACCCATCAATGGTTATGTTACTAGGACCCCCTAGTAAAAAAAAGTACAAAAAGTACTTCCTCCATCCCTCCCCATTTTGTCCCCCATTTATTTTCCGTGTTTTTTAGCAGTTTAATATTTTTGACTTGTCAAACTTAATAATTTTTGTTGCGCACTTTTTGTTTCACAGTTTTATAACAAAAAAAATTATAAAAATAAAAAAAGTTTAAAAAAACTGAAAAAATTAAAAGAGGTATTGATAACATTTTAAAGGGTCTAAATAACCACACCCTTGTTGAAATCTATCTGTAATATAGCTACTTGTAAATGTAATGATGATCTATGAAATAGTATTAAAAAACATGTATGACCTTTTCAACCAATGATGTGATGAAAATTATTACTTTAAAGACTTGCACGTTTGACGAATATATTCGCATGTGTATGTTATAATTAAAAGAAGTTCATAACGTAGTAAAGTGAGGCATTCGAAGTACAAAAACTAGAAATGGGAAAGTATATCACATCGGCCAAACTATGAAGTGTATAGGTCTTTTCTATAGAAAATTCGATATCAACCATTAAATTGTTTTGTTGGTTTTACTCCAACACCTACGTGCGCAAAGGGGTGCAGGTTTCAGATTTTGGGCCAAAAATAGGTTTCAAGCTTGTGAACTCCTGTGAGCTCGCACGACCCGCGGACACGAATGCAACTCAGATAATTCGTCTATGCGTGAATCTTTTTGCTACAGATTCAACTTTTATAATTTCCAAATTATGTATCAATCTATTTTAAGAATATATATATATATATATATACATATATATACATATATATATATATATATATATATATATATATATATATATATATATATATATATACTTATTCAACAAGTTTTACATAATATTTTTGTGTAATAAAATATATGCAAATCTGGTTAGTTATAACTGATTTGTTTAATTATGGCAAAGACTTAATATGGGAGAACAATAAAACGTTTTTGTATAAATACAGCCATAAGTTTCATTCGATTAATACAACTAAAAACATAGCTCCTAGGCATCTGATTTTCTGCAACCCTTCGATCAAAAATATGTTTTTGCTTACGTCATATTTCAGGCAAGTTTGTCACTGTTGGTGCAAATATTACGGTATTTGATCTACACAATCTCGTTTGTTTTGTTGATGACATTCATGTAACTTGTAATACATAACGTAAATTGTACAAGTTACTCGTAATCATATTTTATCTCAATATACATCGACACATCTCCATATCTCGAGTCCTCGTATGTTACAACACAAGTTCGTACATGTTTGTTATGTTGCATAATGATCAAACCTCATTTCACATTTTGCATTTAGCAAGTATACAATAGTTAACCTGCACACTTTATTTTGTAAAATATACAAAGTTAACTAAAGAAAAATAAAAAAAAAAGATTTTTACATCATGCATTACATCTTCTAAGTCTTGAAAAATCTCCCAAAGATTACAAAAGTTTTTTTTGGATTTGGTGAATAGTAGTCGGTTCCCTTGGAGCGTCGCCGGTTCCCTTTGATTTACAAAGCTGGTTCCCTGGTGAACAGTAGCCGGTTCCCTTCAGTTTTTGCCTATAAATAAAGGTGCCTTTTCAATCCGGTTTTTATCACTCCAAACACACTTTTTCTGTCATTTTACACACATTTAAATCTATAAAAAATGCATTCATAAATCACCATGATCATAATACATCTAACTCTCATTTTTGTTGTAAGCATACACCCGAAATGATCCATCAAATCAAGCATCGAGATCTTGCCATCTATATCCACCAAAGCAAGAGCTCTTTCCATTTCCATCCACCACAAAGCACATACATATGAAGATCTACAAGATTAAAGATCTTATCATCATCATCCATTTGAAGGCTTCTCATCAATGGAAGTTCTTTTAGATTAGGCATTCACATTCATTAGACGCATTGCCTTGGATCATCATTGTAATAACATCATTATCTTGTATTACCAATTAGATTAGATGGTTTATGTCTTTATGTCATAAAACACAAGGTTTGTTATGTTGGGCCATAAAACAAAACGGATTTGGGTTGGTTCTACCCGGTGTGTAAGAACTCGATATTTAGATTTGTACCGGATAAAAGGATAAGCGACGTAATGTTGGTTCTCCAGGTGTTAGGACTCGGTATTTAGCTTAGTACCGAATAAAATGTAAGCGAGGTTATGTAAGATTTTCTCCGCCAAAAAGGGAGTGTGTTGATCTAGTGAAGTAACTCTCGAGTTGGGTACTTGGGGAGTAGAGTAGGGTGGAGAGGAGCTTCGTGACCAAACCACTATAAATCATCGTGTTCGGTTTGCTTTCTCTTTACATATCGTTATTTCTTTACATTTTAATTATGCTTATGTTGTGGATTGATGAATGTGCTTGTGTTGTGATTACATGCTTTATATTTTCTTAATAGTCATAATTTTTAATTAGCACTTCTCATATTAAGTCACGATAAATTGGGCATTTGATACAAAAAGTTTTAAGATTTTAATCGGAAACATATTCAACCCCCCCCCCCCTCTACGTTTTTCACAATTGGTATCTGATGTGCGATTTGTAAGGACTTCACAAGAAGTTTTACATTCCCCTAGGCAGTGCACCTAATCGTTGCAGTGTAGTATAGGCAAGACTCGGGAGTTGTTATCGTTCTCTAGGAGAATAGGTTAGGAAGGCTCGAACAGAATCTAACCAAGGTCTACGGGGTTGAAATAAGATTCTTTTTGTAATTTATATTTTATGAAAGCAGGTAAAATCATGGTTTGAGAGGTTGGTTTAGTTTTTACTAATTAAACTACTTATTATCTAAACTACTTGGTGATCACTTATATGATAAACGAACGTATTTACTTAATCATGCTTTTACTTTTTGTTGGCTTTCTCCTAAATCTTGTAGTTTGTCAATTGTGATGATCTATTGTACAGTGATTTTCTAAGTCAATGAACGATTTACATGAACCGCCGTCTACGAATATTCCGTTACAGGCAACGCCAAGTAAGGTAGTATGAAGATAATATAGGCCCTAAGGGAGTATAGTACATGCCTATTAAAATATCTTAAGAGGGATCAACCATATTAGGGGTAAGGTAGTATGAAGACTGTTACCGATGGTATCCTTTCTACATACTCGCGTTTCCTTAGACGTCTATGCCAATTTAATATCTTATGGCTAGTTTTCTAAAGCCTAACGCGCACTTCCATCACAAGAAGCAACAATAAAAGGATCTACAAACTAAGTTTCATGCAATCATAAGTAAATACCAAAGGATCTAGCCTAGCATATTAAACAAGAAAGAAGAACAAGAATCAATCACAAAACATATAGACATATTGAGTGATTAAGGATAGATGAACTTCACTTGATTAAAGCATGGATTAAAGACTCATACAATAGGGTTTTGAGGCCCTAAAAACGGTCAAAAAACTGCAATACTCGAACTATTTAAGTTAGGGTTCGTCTCCCAAAAGTTACACACTAAAACCCTAAACACGGATTTGTATATATAGAAAAAGAGGCGCGACGACGTCGCGTTGTATCTCTGACGCCGTCGCCACGTAGAATCTTGGAGGGTTTCTTTAAGTCGGCTATGTTCTGACGCTGTCTAGAAATCTTTGACTCCGTCTCTTGAATGATCCTGACGCCGTCGCGTATGGTTTGCGAAGCCGTCTCCAGCTACTGTTTGGAATTTCTTCAAGATAGTTGGTGTAGAGTCGTGGTCTTGTCCGTTTCTTCTCTAATTGAGCCCAAGTCACGTGTATTTCCTCCAAAATCCATGTAAGTGCTGAAAATACAAAAACAAACTATTAAGCACATAATCTGGGAATATTTGCATGATTTAGGAGGTTAAATGACCCCGAAAACGTTTATAAAATGACACCTCATCAGTATCAAAGTGTAACACCCCCAAATTTACAACGCATCGGAATATCACTTTGGGGTGCTTGATAACGTCCAAATTATACAGGTTTTGTATGGCGTTATTTATATATATTTTATCATTTCTCGTGAACTTTCGATACTTAATTAAGCTTAAATTGCTTATAGGTTCACTTGAAGACTCTAAAGACCCAAGCTCAAGAATCTATACACTTTGGGAGGCGAATACAAGAAAAGAAAGATTTATAGCCAAAATTCAAGAAGTCCGCCGCACTTGTTACATTGTGCGCCACACTTTCCTCTGAAGTTCAAACACCGCTGCACTTACAATATTGTGCGCCACACATTTTCCCAAAGATTAAAGAATTATAGTCCATTAAATGCACCTGCATTAACTCCTCGAAACCGCCGCACTTATTTGTAAGTGCGTCGCACTTCCAGTAAAAGTCATTAAATGCTATCGCATTAACTCACCAAGTCTGTCGCACTTATTTGTAAGTGTGCCGCACTTTGCACCAAAATCTTGCCTATAAATTAAGATGAAATTTCTCAACCAAATCATTCCTCTCACAACCCTTTCTCACTACCTATCTCATTCTACACACACATACCTTTCCCCTTTTACCAAAACACCAAGAAATACCTTTTCTCTTGAAGAAAAAGATCTAACGAT
>BQNB010113912.1:0-21852 GCA_026074375.1 Tanacetum coccineum
TCGGTCATGCCCACATCATGGGTTTTCGGAATTGTATCAACTCGATACATTCTACAATACCTTGAACTCTAATGATCAAGATTCGTTGAATTCTGACGTGGGTGGTAAGTTTTTGGATAAAATGCCTCGAGATTGCCTAAGAATCATCGAGAGCAAATCCAAAGTTTGTCATTCACGAAGCAAAGCAATTATTGCCAAAGTGAGTACGAGTAATTCTACCCCCGGTATTTCTCCTGATGTTGCTGAGCTTAAAGATATGGTGAAAGCCTTGCTTCTCGATAAGAAAAACCAATCCCAAGCTCCCGCTACCGTAAAAGCGGTCGAGGAAAGTTGTGTAACTTGCGGTGGTGCTCATTCTTACCGTAATTGTTCCGCCACCGATGGCAACGTTTATCGTGAGAATATTCAAGAATACGCTTCACAAGCTGCCGCGGTTAACTACAACTAAGGAAATACCAATTACCGTCCCCCGATGGTCGCGAATCAAATTCGACCTCCCGGTTTTCCACCCGTGCAACAAAACCAAGGAAATAATCAAAACCGTTACAACCAAAACCGGGGGAATAATTACAACCAAGGACCAATCTACCAACCCCTGGTTAATCAAGCTCCAATTTATCGACCCCCGATTAATCAACCTCCGGCTTACCAAGCCCCGGCTTACCAAGCTCCGGCTCCTCAAACACAAGGTGTGTCAAAGGAGGACTTTCAAAACTACATCAAAGCTAATGATGCGGTTATGAAAAATATGCAAAACCAAAACCAAAACATGCAAAACCAAATGATCAATTTAACGGATTTGCTTACCAAGTTCATGAATACCAATACCGCCTCTATTTCGGGCTTGGGTTCTCTTCCTAGCAACACCATTGCTAACTCGAAGGGTGATATAAAAGCAATCACCACCCGAAGTGGTATTTCTTATAATGGACCCCAAGTTCCACCTCCGCCTTCTTCTCTTCCTAAGGTAGTATAACACGAACCCGAGGTGACAAAGGATACAGTGCAACCGATGCCCGAAGACATCCAACCTCCGGTGGTCCAAATTGATGAGCCCGTTGTTGCTCCAAAGACTAAACCAACATTACCTTATCCTTCAAGGGCTAACAAAGAGAAGCTCCGTGAAAAAGACGATCTTTTAGCCTCGAAATTTATGGAGATTTTTTGGAATCTCCATTTCAAGCTAAGTTTTGCGGATTCTCTCCTCCACATGCCTAAGTTTGCCCTAATGTTTAGAAAACTTCTTAATAACAAGGATAAGATAATTGAATTAACCAAGACTTCGGTAAATGAAAATTGCTCGGCGGTTATCCTCAAAAAGTTTCCCGAAAAACTTGGAGACCCCGGTAGATTTCTTATACCGTGTGATTTTCCGGAGATGGATGAATGCTTAGCCTTGGCCGATCTCGGTGCAAGCATCAACCTAATGCCTCTCTCCATATGGAAAGAGCTAAATCTCCCGGATTTGACCAAAACCCGAATGATACTTGAACTTGCCGACCGAACGATTTCTACTCCAACCGGCATCGCCGAGGATGTTTTCGTGAAAGTTGGAACATTTTTCTTTCCGGCCGACTTCGTAGTGGTTGACTATATTGCCGATCCTCGGGTTCCTTTGATTCTCGGGAGACCCTTCTTGAGGACGGCACGAGCTTTGATTGATGTTCACGGTGAACAAATGACCCTTCGACATGATGACCAATCCATAACATTCAAAGTTGGTGATACTAAGACATTCTCCTACAATACTATTGAATCGGTTAACCGAGTCGATGTTATCATTGATGTAGCGTGTAAGGAGTATGCTCAAGAAGTACTTGGATTTTCGGATACTTCCAAGAGTGGCAATCCTACCCCAACTTCGGAACCAATTGTTTCTACCTTTTCTCCTACCTTCACTCCCTTTGGGGATAGTGATTTTCTTCTTGAGGAAACCAATGCTTTCCTAGCTATTGAAGATGAGCCAATTTCACCGGAAATTGATGACTCTTACTATGATTCGGAGGGAGACATTCTTCTTCTTGAAGAATTTCTTAATGATGATCCATCATCACCACCTCTCCCTCCACAAGAACTTAAAGTTGTTGAACCTAAAAATGAAAAATCTTCAATTGAAGAACCACCCGAGGTCGAACTTAAGGACTTACCGCCTCATCTTGAATATGCATTTTTGGAGGGTACCGACAAATTACCCGTCATAATTGCTAAAGACTTGAAAGATGAGGAGAAAGCCGCTCTCGTAAAGGTTTTGGAGTCACACAAGAGAGCTCTCGCTTGGATACTTTCCGACATTAAAGGTATTAACCCGGAATTTTGTACACACAAGATTCTAATGGAGGGTGACTTCAAACCGGAGGTCCAACACCAAAGAAGGGCCAATCCTAAAATCTACGAGGTAATCAAAAAGGAGGTTCTTAAACTCCTTGATACCGGATTAATTTACCCTATCTCAGATAGTCCTTGGGTAAGCCCCGTGCATTGTGTACCGAAAAAGGGTGGCTTTACCGTTGTTGAAAATGATGAAAATGAGTTAATTCCTACTCGATTGGTTACGGGATGACGTGTATGCATTGACTATCGAAAGTTAAATGACGCCACTCGTAAAGACCACTTTCCATTACCCTTTATGGACCAAATGCTTGAGATACTAGCGGGAAATGAATACTATTGTTTTCTTGACGGTTTCTCGGGTTACTTTCAAATTCCCATCGACCCTCAAGATCAAGAAAAGACCACATTTACGTATCCTTATGGAACGTTCACCTACCGTCGCATGCCTTTTGGCTTATGCAATGCACCGAGCACATTCTAAAGGTGTATGATGGCTATCTTTCACGATATTATCGAAAAAACGATGGAAGTCTTTATGGACGACTTCTCGGTCTTTGGGCATTCATTCGGAACTTGCCTCTCCCATTTGGACAAGATGCTTAAATGATGTGAAGACACCAATCTTTGTCTAAATTGGGAAAATAGTCACTTTATGGTCAAGGAAGGGATTGTCCTTGGCCATAAGATTTCCAAGAACGGGATTAAGGTTGATAAGGCTAAAGTTGATGTTATTGCTAAGCTACCTCATCCTACCACCGTCAAAGGAATTCGGAGTTTTCTTGGTCATGCCGGGTTTTATCGTAGATTTATTCAATATTTCTCAAAAATAGCCCGGCCGATGACCCGTCTTCTTGAAAAAGATACTCCGTTCTTCTTCTCCAAAGAGTGTATTGAATCTTTTAAAACACTTAAGAAAAAATTGGCCGAAGCACCAATATTAGTTGCCCCCGATTGGGACCTACCTTGAGCTCCATGTGGACATGAGTTTTTTGCAATAGTGCAGTCTTGGGGCAAAACAAAAACAAAAACATTTATTATTAGCCTAATACATTATGCAGAGCCCAAAACTATGACACAGCTCAAGCTCATACACCCACGACGGAGAAAGAATCACTTGCCGTGGTGTTAGCTTTTGAGAACATTCCCGGTCCTATTTAGTCGTTGTCAAAAAGAAGTGTATAACGGATCATCATCTCTAAAATATCTTTTTGCAAAACAAGATGCAAACCGAGATTGCTCCGGTGGGTTCTCCTCTTTTAAGAATTTGATATCATCATCCGTGATAAAAAGAGCCCGAGAACCTCGCCGCCGACCATATTGGTTCCCGATTTTAAGAATCCTCACCAAAGTGTGCTCGATAAAAAGGAAATAAATGAAACATTTCCTCTCGAAACACTTAGTATGGTATCTTTTCGTGGTGATTCTAAACACTCATGGTTTGCCGATTTTGCAAATTACCATGCGGGGAACTTTGTTGTGAAAGGGATGTCGTCCCAACAAAAGAACAAATTCTTCAAAGACGTGAAACATTACTTTTGGGACGACCCCTTCTTGTTTAAAATCTGTGCCGATCAAGTCATATGGCAGTGTGTTCACGGCCAAGAAGCCATTGATATTCTTAAGGCTTGCCATAATAGACCCACCGGGGGACATCATGGCCCGAACTACACCGCCAAAAAGGTGTTTGACTCCGGTTTCTATTGGCCCACAATTTATCGTGATGCCCATGACTTAGTCAAATCATATGAGTCTTGTCAACGTCATGATAAAATCTTACAAAAAGATGAAATGCCCTAAAATGCCATCCAAGTTTGCGAGATTTTCGACGTTTAGGGTATTGATTTTATGGGGCCGTTCCCGTCTTCACGAGGGAACAAGTATATACTCGTGGCAGTCGATTACTTATCGAAATGGGTTGAAGCAAAAGCGCTCCCCACCAACGACGCCCGAGTTGTTGTTAAAATTTTAAAATCTCTCTTTGCTCGGTTTGGAACTCCCCGCGCTATCATTAGTGATCGCGGTACGCACTTTTGCAATGACCAATTCGCAAAGGTCATGCTTAAGTACGGTGTCACTCACCGTCTTGCTACCGCGTATCACCCACAAACTAGTGGGCAAGTGGAAGTCTCCAACCGTGGTTTGAAAAGAATCTTGGAAAGGACCGTAGGCGAGAACCGTGCCTCTTGGTCAGATAAATTAGATGACGCACTTTGGGCCTTCCGTACCGCTTTCAAAACACCCATCGGGTGTACTCCTTACAAGCTCGTGTACAGAAAGGCATGTCATCTACCGATCGAGCTCGAGCACAAAGCCTATTGGGCCTTGAAGCATGCTAACTTTGACCTTAAGTCCGCGGGTGATCATCGGAAAGTTCAACTCAATGATTTAAATGAACTTCGTGATCAAGCCTACGAGAACTCTTTGATCTACAAAGAGAAGAGAAAGAAGATCCACGACTCCAAAATCAAGAACCGCGTTTTCAATGTTGGTGATCGAGTCCTTCTTATTAATTCTTGATTGAAATTTTTCTCAGGTAAACTTAAAACCCGTTGGACCAGACCGTTCACCGTTGCCCAAGTTTTCCCATATGGCACTGTCGAGTTATGTCAAACCGACGGGCCAAATTTCAAGGTGAACGGTCATAGACTCAAGCACTACTTTGGAGGAGACATACCACCGATGGTTGTCCCAGATCTCCAAACTTTCCCCAAGGACCAATGAATTCGGGGACGGGTCAAGCTAAGTGACCTTAAACAAGCGCTTTGTGGGTGGCAACCCATGCTTATCCTAATATAATATTAGTAGTAGTAATGAATAAGTGTTTTGTGATGTGAGGAGACTCTCCTCTTTCTTTATCGTGTGCTTGTGTTTTTTATGATTGTCCAGGATTTCCTGAATTTTGAAGCCTCTCGTGCTCGCGGTTTTTGTCCTTCGATCACTCGAGCTGCACATCCTCAGCTTCATTTTAGGAATCCAATATCCAAATCTTATCGACTAACATTTATCTTTAAGCATACTTAATAAATGGCTTAGGATTTACGTATAGACCCTTATTAAAACATTGAGGACAATGTTTAGTTCTAGTATGGGGGGATCTATCGATTTGATTGTGCCTGCAGTCGTTGTTTTCGTGTAATCCCGTTTTTAACACCAAAATACCAAAAAAATGAAAAAATTTCAAAAATAAAATAAGTGTTTTGTCACAATTTTGACTTTCCTGCTGGGTAGAATAAGAATAAATTTTGACTCGATCGAGCGTGTTGAGCTCTAGCTTGTTCCTTAACTTTTAGACTAAGCATTCGCGGATCTTTGCGAAGAACGAAAAATGATAAAGTTAATTATGAGTTGGATGTTAAACAAGGATTAGTTGGAAATCTTAAGAGCTCATAAGTGTAATTTGTGGCCTTTTCTCCCATAAGCTTCTAATCGGATTATTAAAACGTGCTCTCTTCGAAAATTAAACTTAAATCAACAATTTTTGAAGTATAGTCGATATCAATAATTTTAGTTCAAATTTATACTTAAATTTTCTAAAAAGAATTTTTCTCTATATCGTGGTATTAAAAAAATATAAATAAAAAAATGAGGTAATAATAATAATAAACTGTGGGCTAATAAAACTTTATTGCATCTTGCCGGCTCACAACCGATGTTGCAGTCTTCTAAATAAGGCACATAGTATTTATCCGAGACTGATAAAAGTTTGCTGCATCTTGCCGGCTCATAACCGATGTTGCAGCCTTCTAAAAGGTCGAGGATTTCATTAGTTTAATGGATGTGTAGTTATATTAAGTGTAATAAATGTGATTTAATAAATATATGAAAAATCTCTTTTTCTTAAATTTAAATATGCTTTTGAACTAAGACTATTTCGTTTTAAGTTGTGATTTTATGTATATAAGGGAAATCCAAAGGTTTTGAAACCGAAGGTCCGTGAGTCCCGATACTAGTCTCTGTGGGGTGTCAAAAGCCTGGTCACTTAGCCGCAAGGTTGGGATGTGCCGAGATGAAAGTCGCTACATGGGATGATCTCGCCTTCAAACTCATTACTTTTTTGGTGGAACGTGACGCATTGAAATTTTGCAAAACGTTTGATCTATAGTTGAAATTCGAAAAAAGCACATTCACCTAAGATATAATAATTGCCGGGAGCAAAAAGTTTCACAAAGTATGAGTAGTGTTAGCATCTTAACTTATATTTAACAGTGGTTTCGTTTTTAAGCTTGGTTTGGGACAAGTGAAAAGTCGGGGATGATGAATTTATCCTTTTTGGGCATTTTAGGATTAATGTGCGTCTTGTTCTATGACCCCTAAAGGTTATGAAAATAACGAAAGTCAAACATGTTAGTTAGTTGCTTAAAAAGAAAAGTACAAAAAAATGAGAAAAAGAAAAAATACAAAAATATGTGTGGTAATAAGTGCAAATATTTAAAAATGGTAAAAACGGGGCTTTTCAAAACTAACGATTCTTTAATTCCCCTTGATGAACACTTAGCTACTTTTCGAGGTAATTAGTCGAGGGGGATTGAGATTCTTGGTTTTCTTAAGTGTTTACTTGTAGCATTGCGTGAGGACACGGCAATAGGTTAGTATGTGAGATTTTGGTATGTGTTTAAATACACATACCTTTAACCTTTAAAAACGAGCCTAAATGACCCAAAACGAACATAAAAATGCCAAAAGTATGTTTGTTTTGCTTTGTGTACTGTGCAGGTACCGGATATTCACTAAAGGACAAAAACGAAGCCAAAAACGACAAAACCGAGCACGGAATAGGAAGAGCGTGAAAAAGTCAAAGTTAAAGCCGAAGCCAAAACCGAAGAAATACTAATTGGGCCAACCCGCACCCATCTAGTGGGCCGAGACAGCCCATTAAGCATTTATATCAAAGACTTAATAAGCCTTAAACATAATAAAAGCCTAAAAAAACCCTTATTTAATAAACTAGCCCAAAACCATTTAACTTGGCCCAATTCCCTTTTAACAACCGTTAAGCCCACAACAACTTAATTGTTAAGTCTGTTAGTCCCTCAAGGACCATCCATGCAAACACACTATAAAACTTGAGGGGCTGAAACTACCAACTCTCTTATACGTTTGACCCCACATGACCATTCATATCATAAATGTATACAACTTGAAGGGCCATTCCTGTCAAAACTATAAACCTTTACCCTGTTTTAAAGAGGTGTTTGGCTATGGGCAGTACTAACCCATGTTAGTACTGCTAGCCTGTTTTGACCCATTTTCCAACCTTGAACATCATATTTGAGGCCTTTTAATCTATTTTAGATCATTGTTTAAGGTTGAATCTTTGTTTCGTAGTATTGGGTACTTGTGGTTTGAAATCGTGATACTTTAGCTTTAAAAGTTTAGCTTATTTGTTTGAATTTGGATTAGGTGCTTATAGGTGTGTTTTTATGCATGATTGAGTCTCAAAATACAGTAGGAATAATCTGTTCTTAGATGGCATTTTCCATTTTTACTTTTAGTCAAAAATCTATCTAAGTGTAGTGTTAGTTTTAAGTTTTTGAAAAAGTCACCTTTTTAATCTTAAAATTTGATAAGCTAAAGTAGCATTTAGGGTTTGAAATTCTTACACAAGTTCTTTGTAGTATAGAGTTTATCTGTTTAAGCTTATTTTAAGTTTTAATCACTGTTTGCTTATCTAAAATTAGGCCTGCACTTTGCATTTTGACTTTTCAAAAGAAAATCAAAACTCGGCACATGCTGAGTGAAACAACACTTTTCATTTAGCTTTTTCAAGGCTTATTTGAATTTCAAAATCCTTTTTCTTTGCTGATTTAAAAGCTTTTTGGACAAGCTTTTTAGTGGTATAGCCCATTAAGCCATAAGGATTCATTTTCTAGCTTAAAATTAAGCTAGAAAAGTTCCTTTTTGGCTGTTTGGTTTGAAATTTTGGCTATTTGCTTATTTGAGCTTATTTGCTTATTGGATTTGCCTTATTTAAGTTTAATCTTGCTTATTAGGTTAGTTTTAAGCCCTTTTAGCTTATTTATCTTACGGTAGAGCTTATTTAAGTTTTTTTAGCACTTTAAGTTTAATTTTTTTTAGTTTAAAAGCTTTTTAAGTACATCTGTCATTTAAGCTTAGTTCTAGCTTATTTTATTTGCTTACTTTAGTTCCTTAGTGCTTAATAGGGTTAGCTAAATAGCTTAGGTATTCAATAATCTGTCATAAGCTTATTCTTGTGCCTTATTGCTAATTGTAATTTGATCAAATATTGTCTTTGTAAATTATTTGAACATCTGGTTTTGTTAAAAAGTTACTTTAAATCTGATTTAATAAGTAAAAAATGGTTTTCAAGATTTTAAAGGGGTGTTTGGCACAAGCAGTACTAACCCATGGTTAGTACTGTTTGGTCCATTTTGACCCATTTGGGAACTTTGGAAATCAATTTTGAGGTCTTTAAATCTATTTTAGGTGTTTGTTTTAGGATAGAATTGATTTTTAAGGATTTTGATGCCACTCTTTGAATCATGTGGGTTTTATGTTCTTCCTAAACGGCTTATTTGCTCAGATTCTTCTTAGGTGCTTATAAGGTGTCATTTTTATGTATGTTAAGTCTCAAAATGCAGTAGAATAGGTATAGGTTAAGTCTGCAAGTGTTGTTTGTTTTTTACTAAGTCTGTCAAAATTTTACTAAGTATTGGAAATTTTGAAAAACAACTTTTCCAATTAACCTTTTCATGCTTATCCTGAATTGCAAAATGCTTTTTGAAAGTTGCTACTTGTTCTTTGAGGTCTAATCTTAATCTGTTTCAAGGTCTAAAGTCCATAAGGATCTGCTTGTTAGCTTATTTTTAAGCTCAAAAGTTGTCATTTTCAAAGTAAAAACAAAAAGTTTCAAGTCTTGTGTGAATTTTTGAAAACAGCTCTTTTCATAAGCCTTTTTCAGGGCTTATCTAAATATCAAACTCTTTTCTCTTTGATGATTTAGGTAGCTTATAGGCTAAGCTTTTCAGTCCTATAAGCTACTAATCTTTAAGGATCCTTTTTCTAGCTTAAAAATAAGCTAGAAAAGTGTCCATTTGCTGTTTGGCTAGCAGTTTTTGGCCAAATAGCTTATTGGTTTTTTAGACCTTTTCAGCTTATTTGATTGCTTAATTTCTATTTATATGTGCTTATTAGGTCTGTCTAGTTTACTATATTTGCTTATTCTCTTGTGCATTGTGCTTATTAGTAAAAAATAAGCCTATAGTTAGCTCTTTTTCATTTAGAGTTAAAAAAAGTAAACTATCAACTGTTTGTGGCTTATTGCTGGCTTATTTTTAGGTTTTGAAAAAAGTGTGTTTGTTAAAGTTGGTTATTTTTGCTTAATTTATAAGTTTGTAAAAAGAAAAATAAAAAAAATGTTTTTAAAAAAGGAGAGGCCACAGGTTTCGAACCTATGACCTCCCCCTTCACCAAGCCAACATATTTAACACACACTTCCAATACCATCAGCACCAGATAGGGCCATCTGTTAGCCTTTCCTCTTACTTTATATTTAAACCAATTTTGAGCCCTTTTGCTTTTTAATACTTCGTAGCTTATTTTGGCTTATTTTGTGCTTATTTGTTAAGCTGAGTGGTTCAGCTTAATTTTCCTGGCTTCTTCATAACAATTAGGACTTTTGTGCAATTTTTCAGATTTTTCCAAACTTATTTGTTATTTTCTTTTATTTTTCGTAGTTTAAATTTTTAGAAAGTCTTTTAAAATTAGTAAATTAATTCAGAAAATTATAAAAAAATAGTTTTTAGTTTTAGAAATAATATTTTGAGGTTTACAAAGTTTAAAATCATATTAATCATTTTTAGATTTTAAATTTCATTTTTAGCTTTTTAATTTAAGTTTAGAAAATAATTTTAAATTATAAAAAGTAGTTAAAAATAGTTTTCTTAGTTATTATCATATTTTAGACTTTTCTAAAGTGGAAAATCACTTTTTGGAATTTTTAGGTATTAATTTTTCATTTTCTAGAATTTTAAATAGATTAAATAGGTTTTTAATTCATTAAAAATTATTAAAAAGTCAAAAAAATACAAATCTTTTTTAGAAAATTTTCTTTTGTCATTTTTGAGGTTTACATGCAAAAACAATTTTGTGTAGGGTTAAAATTTAAATTAGTTGATAATTTAGATGCATTTTTAGGATTCCCGGTTTGCATTTTTAGGGTAAATATGTGTTGCCTTAATTATTTTTAGTTAATTGCATTAATTTTCCTGTAGATTTAGAAAACCATTCAAAATCCTTGTCATTCAAACATCAAATATCAAACCGACTCTTAACTTTCTATTGCATTCCTCGTTGGGGAATAACGACCCGGGAATATCATATACTACTCGGATTTCATTGATTTTCTTTCTTTAAACCTTATCAAGGGGCACTTGATTTGGTTTGGTTAATATAAGTAGTATATTATATATATATATTATATATATATGTATATGTATATATATATGTATATATATATATATATGTATATACTATTATATTTATGTATATATATATTATATATATGTAACTAAAGCAAGAAATCGTTGTATGCATAACACAATTGCCCCAGTAACTAGTATCATTGCCATCATTAAAATCCTACGATTCTCAATACAAATCTTCCGTTAAAAAGGTGCTCGAAAGAATTCGATTCAGACCTCGGACGGGGTTGTCAAACCCAATATTGAATCTTTTAAATGCACTAGAGCTCACCGTTATAGGAAAATTGTCGGTTCTGAAATTAGGGTCTTTGGCAATTAGCTACTCAATGACAATAAACATATAATCGAGTCCGAGCATAAAAAAATAACTTGTGTTAAATATTCACAAAGCAAGCATGTATCTCCCTCGCCGTGGGGTTTTTTAAAAACATTTAATTAGTAAGGGGAAAGGCTATGAACTCACCGTGAATAGAAGATGATCGAGCGAGAAATCAATTAAGAGAAGAAGCACCAACGATCTAGTCGCGACCTAAAAGAAGTGACGCGACTTAGTACGAAATAAAGAGATTAATAAGTAAAAATAAATCATATGATCATAAAGGTATGTTCCAAGTTATGCATGGCTTTGCACTTAGGTTTTGCTCAAATTATTTTTACTCAAAAACTTGTGTGTAACCTGACCTTATATGTATTTAAGCCTCCACTAAGTTTCATCCCCAAATTCTTATTTTACCAATGTGTACCATATGTTTTTTAGACTTTGAGACTAGATGTAAAAACTCAGTTTCTGATTTTATCCTAACTTGTCATGATTATTATTATCTCATAATCTGTAAGGTATGAACGTAGTGGTTATCGCCCCGGAAAAAGACCTTCGGCGTCTAGTTTCAGAATGCTAGGGCCTCACCCACTAATTTATATTCCAATCAATGGTAACTATACAGTTTACCATTAAACAAACAAAACCAGAAAGTTTTATGTATTTTTACTAATACAGAAACGGCCATAATTCCTAAACGTGTCTTAGATAGCAATTCATGTAAAGGCCAAATGGAGCGTTATATTTATGTGTATTACTATAGGGATCAACATTTTTAGTGTAAAAATATAGGACTTTATACTTATTTTCCAAACAGTTTGTCTAGATTCGACTAGTTTCGGTAAATCGGTCATATCTCACTCATCCGGAGGAGATACGGATCCATCCAACTCACCACATAATCTAAAAATGTTTATCTACCTAAAATATGAATTTTCCAGTAGGCCACAAGCTAAAAATAATTCGTACTAAGACCAACAATCTGCTGACTTAAAATAGTCCCCAAAACACCACTTTATCAACACTCACTCTCATTGATTTGACCTCACCAAAAGTAAATGCAATGCCATACCATGTTGTCACACATCATGTTAACATAAAAATTAATATTTTACAGAAAGTAAAAGCATCAATAACATTATTTACAATGAAGAAATTTTTATGAAAAATAATAAAAAAAAATCTTACAATGAATATGAAAGTTTGAGAAATTAATACACCAACAACCTTACTCCTTCATTACTTCAAAAAATTACCATGCAATACACCCATCTATACAAGTTCCTCAACTTGCATGACATGCATAATACCCTCTTCATATAACACTCCAACAGCCCCAAAACTTCTCAAATATAAGGTTTTATGGTCTTCAAATGTAGCTTATAATATGTGAAATAAGATGGTGTAAGAATAACAAGAGATTGGTGTAGAAATTTTTTGTGATGGTGGTTTATTGTGGTTGAGGGTGTACGGCACAAACGAGAGACAAGAGAAGAAGTATGAACTTTTAAAGTGAGAAAAAAAGAAAAATAATGAAGTGAGTGGTTTTATAAGATTTAGACATGCATTAAGCTTGGACAAGTGTCTAAGACACACTCTAATGCATTGCCACGCCACAAGTGGTGGTTTATACCAAAGTTGTGAGTTTTATTAATTGTAATTTTAGTGTTTAGGGTATAAATTTTAAGATAGGTAGGTATTTTTGAGGCTAACGGGTATCAACATAAAATATAACGAAAGTTAAGGCGGAATCACGAAGTAAAAACGAACAAGATAAAAATAGTTCTACATGAATCGGGCTACTTCTCTGAAAAATTAAATTACGTAGGGTTCAAGACGAATAATAATTCTAAACATGGCTCATAAATAATTAAAACGACGATTTTAATAGAATCCCCCTCATAAATAATTAAAACGACGATTTTAATAAAATCGATTAAAAGTAATAAAATAAATTCTATAAAATTTAGAAAATAAAAGTAAAGCTCGGGATAAGAAGTGACCTTAAATATGGGTTTTTACATCCTTCCCTCCTTATGGGAGCGCCGTCCCGGTGCTCGATTCCTCCTATTTGCGTTACGCTTGCTCATGAATAGATGCGGATATTTGCTCTTGAAGAAATCTTCTCGTTCCCATGTGAACTCTGGGCCTCGCCGTGAGTTCTAACGAACCTTAATGATGGGAATTCGGCTTTGCTTGAGTTGCTTTACTTCACGATCCATAATTTCAACTGGTTCTTCTATAAAGTGCAATTTGTCATCGAGTTGAATTTCTTCAAGTGGAATAATCAGATTTTCATCCGCCAAACACTTCTTGAGATTCGAAATATGGAAGGTGTTGTGGATTCCACGGAGCTCATCAGGTAGCTCCAACTTATACGCCACTGGACCGATTCTATCAATGACTTTGAATGGCCCAACATACCGTGGACTCAACTTACCACGTTTACCAAATCGAATTACGCCTTTCCAAGGCGACACTTTTAACATGACCATATCTCCCACACTAAACTCCATCAGTTTACGCCTCACATCCGCATAACTCTTTTGACGGCTACGGGCTGTCAGTAGGCGGTTCTTGATTTGCACTATCTTTTTTGTCGTTTCTCGTATCATCTCCGGACCTGTGAGTTGGCTATCTCCAACTTCACTCCAATAGATAGGCGATCTACACTTCCGCCCGTAGAGTGCTTCAAATGGTGCGGCCTTGATGCTCGCATGATAACTGTTATTATAAGAAAACTCAACTAGAGGCAAATGTCGATCCCAACTCTTCCCAAAATCAATCACGCATGCCCGCAACATGTCTTCTAAGGTCTGTATCGTCCTTTCACTTTGACCATCCATTTCTGGGTGGTAGGCAGTGCTCATGTTCACATCGGTTCCCAAGGCCTTTTGAAGTGACCTCCAGAATCCAGATGCAAATCGGCTATCTCTGTCCGATATGATTGATACAGGCACCCCATGTCTACAAATGATTTCCTTTAAGTACAACTGAGTTAATTTCTCCATACTATCAGTCTTCTTCATCGGTAGGAAGTGAGCCGACTTAGTTAACCGATCGACGATAACCCAAATTGAATCGTAGCCACTCGGGGTTCTCAGAAGTCCCGAAACGAAATCCATCGTTATCTTTTCCCATTTCCATGCAGGGGTTTCTGGGTTGTTGGAGTAACAACAAGATGGCTTCTGATGCTCAGCCGCACACGTCAGACATTTACTAACATAGGTGGCAATATCAGCCTTCATGTTAGGCCACCAATAAAGCTTCTTCAGATCCTGATACATCTTATCAGACCCAGGGTGAATTGAATATTTCAACTTATGCGACTCGTGCATAATCAGATCCCGTAATCCACCAAACAATGGCAACCATATTCGTTTATCAAAGTATCAAATTCCGTTAGAGCGAATTTTGAATATTGGCTTGATCAACCTTCCCAAATTCTCTGCTTTCACCCTTTCCTCCTTCATCGCTTCTGTTTGAGCCCGTAATATTCTCTCAGATAAGTCGGGGTAAACTGTCATAACCAAAGCTCTAACCCTCAATGGTTTTTCTCTTTCCTTTCTGCTCAATGCATCGGCCACCACATTGGCTTTACCGGGATGATAGCGGATTTCACAATCATAGTCGCTCAAGAGTTCTATCCACCGACGCTGTCTCATATTGAGCTCTTTTTGGTTCAAAATGTATTGCAGACTTTTGTGGTCTGTGTACACAACACACTTGTCCGTTACCAATTAGTGTCTCAATAACCTAATGTAAAAATATCACTGCCCCCAGCTCTAAATCGTGGGTCATATAATTTTCTTCATGCTTCTTTAATTGACGTAAGGCGTATACCTTCTCCCTTTGCATCAAAACCGCTCCAAAACCTTTGATTGATGCATCGCAGTATATTAAAAAGTCTTCCATCCCTTCAGGCAATGACAAGATAGGCGCACTGCATAATTTCTGCTTCAACATCTCGAATGCTTCTTCTTCTTCTTCACCCCATTCAAACTTCTTGTTTTTCTGAGTTAGCTTGGTAAGTGGTTTTGAAATCAAAGAAAATCCCTCGATGAACCTTCGATAATATTCAGCCAAACCCAAAAATTGTCTTACTTCGGTTGGTGTTATAGGTGCGGCCCAATTTTTAATAGCTTTAATTTTTGAGGGATCAACGTGAACGCCTTTACTATCGATCACGTGGCCAAGAAATTGCACAAAATATAACCAGAAGTCACACTTCAAGAACTTGGCGTACAACTGCTCCTTCTTGAGTAACCCCAAAATAATCTTTAAGTGTTCTTCATGCTCCTCCTTACTCTTGGAGTAAATAAGTATGTCATCGATGAATACAATCACGAATTTTTCGAGGTACGGCTTGAATACTCGATTCATCAAATCCATGAATACCGCAGGAGCATTGGTTAGTCCAAACGGCATCACTTGGAATTCATAATGACCATACCGGGTCTGGAATGAGGTTATTGGGATGTCTTCTTCTCTAATGTGGAGTTGGTGATATCCTGATCGCAGATCAATCTTTGAGTACACACAAGAGCCTTGAAGTTGGTCAAATAGGTCATCAATCCTTAGGAGTGGATATCGGTTCTTGACCGTCAACTTGTTCAGCTCACGGTAATCGATACACATGCGGAAGGACCCATCCTTCTTCTTAACAAACAACACCGGAGCTCCCCAAGGCGATGAGCTCGGGCGAATGAATCCTTTCTCTGACAACTCCTTCAATTGATTAGACAACTCCTTCATTTCTGACGGCGCCAAACGGTAAGGTGCGCGTACAACAGGTGCGGCTCATGGCACAAGTTCTATTCTAAATTCAACTTGTCGAGGTGGTGGGAGTCCTAGTAGATCATCAGGAAACACCTCAGGAAATTCACATACCACAGGCACATCTTCTAAACGTCTCTTTGATGGTTCTGTCTTCGTCACATGGGCTTCTAAAAAACAACTGGCTAGTCTTTCTCCACGTACTTCCTTCATTGATCAAGGATATCACTTTACAGTCTAGAACACCGTCCATTACCTTTACTACTAACACCTCGTTCCTTAGACGGTATGTGCACCTCTTTCTTTCCACAAACAATAACAGCATCGTGCTCGACTAACCAATCCATCCCGATAACAATATCAAAAGTACCAAGTTCTATGGGCATAAGATCGATTTCAAACAGGTAGTTAATTAATTTCAGGGTGCAACCTCTTAAAACTGTATTCGTACTAACTATCCTTCCATCAGCCAATTCAACTTCGTAACTAGTATTCAGTTTTACTGGTTTAATATCAATTAAATGACTAAGGACTAGTATTAAAGAAATCTTGTCGAACCAGAAATCAACCAACAACACTAGCATAACGATTGTTAATTAAAAACGTACCCGCAACAACATTCGGTCCTTGACCCTTTTTAGCTTCCCTAATTGCATATGCTCTACCAGTAGCGTTACCACCCTGCAGATCATTCCTCTTCGGACAACGGTTCTGTGTGTCCTTTCTCCCCAATTCATAAACAGTCACGATTGGTCTGCGATTGGCACCCTATAGCAACTGCCTTAACCTACAAATCTCTTGCAATAGTGACCCGTCCTTCCACAGTTTTACACATTATCGTTGCAGTAATCGGTATGTGACGCCTTCGTGCATATGTTGCAAAGGGTTTGTTCCCAGTATTACCACCTTGCTCAGATGGGGTTGTTAGTCATTGCCCTAACATTTCCCTGTCTTATATTGTTATACTGGTGCTGACGGGTGTTATCCCGATAGTTGTTTCTGTTGTTGTTGTTGTTGCCACCTTGGTTGTTATTGCTTTCCCACTTCCTTTTATTGTTCTCGGCAACTCTTTTAGCCTTGTCTTGAATTTTCTGTTCCATTAAAGTGTGAGCCATACGAACAGCTTCATTGAGTACCGCAGGCCTAGAGGAAGTTGTTTCCCCCTTGATGTTCTCAAGCAAACCTTTAATGTAGAGTTCAACTTTCTTCTTCTCTGTTGGGACTGCTTCGGGACATAATAACGCCAACTCATTGAACCGTTGTGTGTAAGCAACTATATTGGTATCTCTCAACCTTAAGCTCCTTAACTTATTTTCCAGCCTCTGAACCTCTTCATCCGGACATAATTCTTCCATCATCTTCTTCATCATATCAGTCCATGATTTCCCATTAACAACATCGAGTCCTAATGTAGCGACTTGGGAATTCCACCATGTCAGGGCTCGACCTTGGAGGGTGGCAGCAGCAAATTTCCCCTTACTCCTTTTAGCACACTCACTGATCCCAAACAGGTCTTCTCAACCAAAAGACATATAATTCTATAGCACCTTCACGTTACCATGGGACTGGGTAGGAACATTTCATTAAAGCCAGCAAATGAACATTCCGAACGGGTGGTGCCCCCCCTTGGTCGCCATTTACACCAGATACTCCAGCAACATTTGGATCATTTCTAGCAGTACGATCGGCAGCTAGTGCCTCAGCCACCTTGTTCGTAACCAATTTCTGAATTGCAGCCGTTGACATCCCCTTAGGAGGCATGATTCTATTAAACATAAAGAAAAGTTGGTGAGTACTCATAAAATGGTATAACCACAACTTGCACAAACAACATGATCACAACATGAATTAGTAATCAAATCATACAAGGAGTCACAACACATTAAGTAAAGATCAAAGTAGTCATTAATAATTCATCACAAGATTTAGTACATGGTTGTATTGTTTACAAAATTTGACACATGTCATTACAATCATGATTACTAATTCCACTAACCGACAGGCCGGTTTAGCGATTAAAATGACAAGATAAAGAAACTACAATTGATGCTAAACTACTGTGAGTCACGTGGGGATCCACGTGGCTTAGAGGGCTGTGGGTCTCTGGGTGCAGTGATGTCATCATCGTCATCCTCTCGAGTGGCCATAGCAGCATCCCTAACCATGACATAGGGGTCATCCGAACGTGAGGCAGAAGCAGTGTAAATAGGAGACTCTTCTCGAAATCGTAAATGCGCGGGTATTCTTCCTTTAACCCCAGCCTCTCATTGGCTCAAAAGCTCGGCCCGATGATTCTACTCCTTTAACTCCTTAAATTGCCTACTCAGGCCCAGTACAAACTTCTTCATCTTGGAGTGTTCAGATCTATTCTCTCTTACTGTCGTATCGAAAGCTGTGATATCATACTCGTGGCGGTTTATATGAAACTCATCCTCCTTGAATTTCTTCGCCATCTTCCTCTCGGTCTTGTACCTATCAAACATTTGCATCTCTAGCTTATTTGTTCTCCTAGTGAACACTCTCTAATCACTAGACTTGGGACCAGGCGAAAAAACCTCGAATTACCTTAAGGAGATCTGGGTAGATGAAACTCTCTTCCATATGAAAAGTTATTGGCCAACTGAATAACAGATGGTACTTGGTCTAATCATCAGTATCAACAATAAGAAGACTATAGGTGTTGTAACTCAGTTTCCTCGTCTGACGCAGGGAAGGTGGTCGGTTAAGAGGATTAGACTCCACATATTGCATAATTACCTCATTGCTCATTCCTCATTATCATTCACACCATCGTCCTCATCCTCCTCATCCATCTCCATTTCCTCATCATCCTCATCATCTACCCCATCTTCTTCTACTTCCTCATCATCATCCTCGATTAGCCACCCATTCATGTTTCCTGCGGGTTGGGGGTTCATGTGATGAGCAAACCCATCCATATTGTTTTGTTCAGGAACAATTTGCTCAATTGGTTCCTCTTCCAGGTCCTCATCCGGGTCTTCCTCTTCGTAATCCTCCATGTCATCGTTACCAACATACCCCTCAGGTTGAGCGGGTGCATGGTAGAGAATAATAGGAGCGGGTTCTGGGTTAATCGGCTCATCATCAGGCAAATTTGCAGCGTGGTCGGGGGAAGATAGGTTCGCCATGACAATCTGCAATCACACGAAATAAATATATATAAGGTCACTACATATATAAAGATTTATGAAATATACGGATGAATACGAAATGCATTAAAATAAGTATGATGATTTAATTATGAATTATTTAAATGTGTAAACAAATGCAAAAAGCTTTAATATAAGCTTAATAATCCATATATATCTCCATATATATCATAGTAATTATTTAATAAATACTTAACAATGACGCATCCGAAGCGTGCATAAATACTAAAATAGGAATCACAAGTAAGACTTGAGCGAGAAACCACGAGGATCGTAACCAAAGTGCAAAAGTTGATTCAAAGTGCAAAAGTTAAAAACAGTTTAACAAAATAAAATAGCGCAAGCTCCTCCTCGTGTGCTCTAAGTCTTCAACCTTGATTACATGAGATAAGACATGCTAAAAAGTCAACGAAACGTTGAGTGAATCCATAAAGTTTATATAAATAAAAGGTAGAACATAAGCATAATTCATCAAGTGACTTGTTGTACAGACAAGCCATATATCAAATTTTATTTCATTGAGCTCGTGACACCGAAACCTTGACAACAACGCATAACTTGTATGCAAACATAATTGCCCCAGTACTAGGTATTATTGCCTCATACCTACGATTCTCAATATAAATCGTCCGTTAAAAAGGTGCTCGAAAGAATTCGATTCAGACCTCGGGCGGGATTGTCAAACCCAATAGATCTATTAAATGCACTAGCGCTCACCCATTATAGGCAATTGACTGTTCATGAAATTAGGGACTTTGACAATAGCTACTCAATGACAATAACATATAATCAGGTCCAGCATACCCAAAACAACTTGTGTTCAAATTTTCAAAGCAAGCATGTATCTCTCTCGCGGGGGTTTATAAAAACATTTAAAGTTTATAAAGGCGGGGCTATGAACTCACCCGTGAATAGAAGAAGCGAGAAATCAATTAAGATAAGAAGCACCAACGATCTAGTCGCGACCTAAAAGAAGTGACGCGACTTAGTACGAAAAAGAGATTAATAAGTAAAAATAAATCATATGATCATAAGGTATGTTCCAAGTTATGCATGGCTTTGCACTTAGGTTTTGCTCAAATTATTTTTTCTCAAAAACTTGTGTGTAACCTAACCTTATATGTATTTAAGCCTCCGCTAAGTTTCATCCCCAAATTCTTATTTTACCAATGTGTACCATATGTTTTTTAGACTTTGAGACTAGATGTAAAAACTCAGTTTCTAATTTTATCCTGACTTTATGATTCTATATCTCCTAACCTGTAAAGGTTATGAACGTGAGGTTTTTGCCCTAGGAAAGACCTTTGAGTCTAGTTATTAGAATGCTAGGCCTCACCCACTAATTATCTTCCAATCAGTGGTAACTAACATTTTACCTTTAACAACACAAACCAGAAAGTTTTCTGAATTTTTACTACTTACGGAAATGGCCATAATTCCTAAACCGTGATAGTAATTCATGTGAGGCCAAATGGAGGTGTTAGATTTATGTGTCTAATACAGGGATAAACTTTTTATTTCAACATTTTAGTGTAAAAATATAGACTTATACTTATTTTCCAAACAGTTGTCCAGATTCGACTAGTTTCGGTAAATCGGTCATATCTCACTCATCCGGAAGAGATACGGCTCCATTCAACTCACCACATAATCTAAAAATGTTTATCTACCTAAAATATAAATTATCCAGTAGGCCACAAGCTAAAAATAATTCGTACTAAGACCAAGAATCTGCTAACTTAAAACAGTCCCCAAAATACCACTTTATCAACACTCACTATCATTGATTTGACCTCACCAAAAGTGCATGCAATGCCATACCACTTTGTCACATCTCCTTATGATCATCAATAAACATGTTTTATAGTAGGTAATCAAATTAAAGTATAACTTTTATAAAAGCAAATGAAGAAAACAAATAAAAAAAATCTTACAATGAATATGAAAGTTTGAGAAAATAATACACCACAACCTCTACTCCTTATTACTCCAAAAATAACCAATGCAACACACCAATCTATACTAGATCATCACTTCCATGACATGCATAAACCTCTTCAATATAACACTCCAATTCAGCCCCAAAACTTCTTAAATATAAGGTTTTATGGTCTTCAAATGTAGCTTATAATATGTGAAATAAGATGGTGCAAGAATAACAAGAGATTGGTGTAGAAATTTTTTGTGATGGTGGTTTATTGTGGGCACAAAGGAGAGACAAGAGAAAAAGTATGAACTTTTGAAGTGAGAAAAAAAGAAAAATAATGAAGTGAGTGGTTTTATAAGATTTAGACATGCATTAAGCTTGGACAAGTGTCTAAGACACACTCTAATGCATTGCCACGCCACAAGTTGTGAGTTTTATTAATTGTAATTTTAGTGTTTAGGGTATAAATTTTAAGATAGGTAGGTATTTTTGAGGCTAACGGGTATCAACATAAAATATAACGAAAGTTAAGGCGGAATCACGAAGTAAAAACGAACAAGATAAAAATAGTTCTACATGAATCGGGATACTTCTCTGAAAAATTAAATTACGTAGGGTTCAAGACGAATAATAATTCTAAGCATGGCTCATAAATAATTAAAACGACGATTTTAATAAAATCCCCCTCATAAATAATTAAAACGACGATTTTAATAAAATCGACTAAAAGTAATAAAATAAATTCTATAAAATTTAGAAAATAAAAGTAAAGCTCGGGATAAGTAGTGAGCTTAAATACGAGGTTTTACAAAAATCAATGTAGAATTAGGGTTAATAGATCAAATTGTTAAATCTGAGCTTATAATAATGATTACACAATCAACAACG
>BQNB010113913.1:0-21852 GCA_026074375.1 Tanacetum coccineum
AGTTTGATTGGAGAGTTTGGAATTATTGTATCACCGTTCGGGCCATCATATTTCAGAAGTCATTCAGTAAACGTTTGAGGAGTTGTGGCACTTTAAATCGTAAACCCAACAACTCAGTCAGAACGTAATACCAAGATGAAACTCCTTAATATGAAGCTCCCTAGTATTGTGGTACGATATAGATTCGGGATAGGATTTTTAAAAGCACATCGATGATGAATTTTATAATAGTTATAACATAATCGGTTTTAAGCCTTTTGCTCAATAACTGGAAATGATAAGCACATCAAGCGTTAATTAAAGTTATGTCTTATAAAGTTTGGAACACATTTCTACACTTTTTCAAAATGTTACATTTTAGACCCTTAAGAATGAAAAATGGCAAAATATATCCTTGGAGTTTTCACTTTTACAAGTTTGGTCCTTCTAGTTTAAAAGATGTACAAAGTAAACCTTGTACTTTGGAAAGTGACATAATAGACTCCTATAGTTATAACTTTATAAATATGCAAAAAATAGTCCTTGTACTTATAAGTTTTCAAAAGTTACAGTATATACCCCTTGCATGAAAATGATTTACAAAACAAGTCCAAAATCCGTAATAATGATATTTTTCAATATGAAAAGTAATTTGCAGGTTATAGCTTATTAATATAAGCTAAAATATGATGTTTTAACGTAACGAAAGTTTAAATTCATGACTTGTTAAGCCAGAAATCAAAACGGGTCGAATTAGGGTTTAAAACAAAAACGCGTAGGTTTTTTATTCAAATTCCTTCAAAACTTGATAAAGTGGTTATTATAATGTTAGATAAGCTTATTAGAATAGCTTATAACTTCAGTTTACCATTTTAGCTTATAGATTTAAGAAAAACACAAATTTAGGGTTTCGTGAGTTCGTTTTGGATCAAAAGTCAAGAACGAATGATTTTTATGTTAAATGCATGTAAAAAGAGTATATTTAGGATCATATGAACATTATAAGAGTTATAGAACAGAATGGGAGCTTATAGAACCTGATTTGAGCTTGTGGATTCGAAAATGGGTCGAATGGGTAGTTTTTACATACGTACGCCTAGTAACGACCTTCCATGGCTTCAAGACTTGACTTCTTTACTTTGTTTCTGCTCTTAAGATTCTTAGAACTTCTCTTGATCAGACTTGGATCATGAAAGAAGATGTGAAGGTGTGAGTAAATAAGGAGGGGGTGCGAGTCCTTTTATAGGCTCGTTTGGACTTGGAGGCCAAGGAAAGGAGTGCAAGGTGTCTCATTTCTGGAGGGGCTAACTTGGGGGAGCTATAAGGGTGAGTATGGTGGGCTATGATAGTAGCTAGGATGAGTTGGAGGGTGTTTGTGGAGGTGAGGTGGCCGCGGGTGAGATTGAGCAATAAGGGAGGTATGTGGCCAATTTGCTAGCCAAGAAATGGTTGAAGTAGCTTGGTAAGCTGCTTAGAAGAGAAGTAGCATGATCACCAAGGTGCTTGTTTGCAAGATTAACTTTTAAAATGGGTCAAATTGCAAGAAAAGTGTTCGCGGGTTCATAAGGGCACGAACTAGGGTTTTTGGCTTGGATTTCGAGTGCGTTAGAGATATAAGGGTGGATTAATGTTTGTAAGGTTTATACTAAGAGTTAGTTACACAATTCGATTTATGGTTCGGGTTTAAAATGGGTGAAAATGAGTAAACGAGTCATATTTTACAATTAGGGTTCGTTTAGGGTTTTCTTGGTTTAATTCTTTCTTCTCTCTTGTTCGAACCAACATAAACACACACACAAATTCTTACTTTTCAAACTTTGATCAAATCTATTTGAAGATAAAGTGTTCGGGTTGATATTCAGGTATTTTATAAACAACGTTTGGGTTGTTTTAGTCTCTTATCATATCCTAGTCATCTTTTATTGTAAGTCATCTCTTGTTTTTCATAAACGAGTTGTACTTTTACATACTTATGATCATTATGAACAAGGTGTATAAAACGGATCGTTGTGAAAATCGTTATATATTTTTCTATAAAACCACAAGTCTCAAGTTTTAAATATTTTAAACATAAATGGAAGAACATGAAAAATAGTTGTACTTTCGTGTATAACAGTTTGTTATGATCATTTTGATATATATATTGTTGTTATTACGGCTATATCATTTATTTGAGGTTATCGTGTTTAGTGATTTTAAATGTTGTTTGTGGTATATCCTATATCATAACACGGGGTCGATTCTTGGATTTGGCTAGTTTCTAGAGAGAGAAACACTTGAGAGAGAATATTCTAGAGAGAGAAAGTGTTTCTTTGTAAATAGAAAATAATAATAGATATTGACTTGACATGTTATGATGTTTGCTTGACATATATGAAGATAGGATTGCCATAGGTAGGTTGCGTGAGCTCGTTAACTTTAGTTATGTAAGTTGCGTTGCATATTGAGATATTGGTAATGTAAGTAATGTAATAAAGCGAAAAATTTCCCTGAAAAAAGTGATTCATATATAACAGATAGATAGTACATTGCATCTAAATTAATAAATGGATATTTACATTGATGAAAATTGTGGGTTGTTATAATATACTACTATACTATAATTGTATTTGCCTCTTAATTACACATACTTGTTTGTGTGTATGGTTTGGAGCGGATCAGTATCTTTTGGCGTTATGTTCACATCCTTATACAATTCATCATACTTTTCTTCATCAAATTCTCTATTTTCCTCATGGATCTCTTCATTCGAGGTAGTAATAGTTTGGAGTATGTTACATACTCATCATCACGAGTCAGTTCTTCTTCATCATCTTTCCGATTAAGATTAGGATTCACTTCTTCATCTAAATCTGAACCAGTCCTTTCAGTATCATCTTTATCGAGATCACCATCATCATCATTTTTATTGTCATCTTTGTCACAATCATTTTTATCATCACTATCATCATCATTGCTTTTGTCATCTTAACTATCACCCCATGATTCATTTATTCCACTCCTTAGAATTGTCTTAGTACATCGAGAACCCCTGGGTTTAGTACCAGTTCTTTCATCTGTAATACTATCTTGTCTTCAACTCTTCAGAACCTTTGGTTTAGGAACCAAGTCCATAACTAAGCCACTTGCATGAAGCATATGAGAGTCCTGTTTGCTTTTCTTGAGGGCATCTTTTAGATGAGCAGCTTCCAGTAATGCCGCATCAGAAAGTAACTCCATGCTTTTGCCTCTATCACTCTTAGCTGGTGCTTTCTTCTTCAAAACAGACACACCAAGAGTATCTCTGATTATGACATCAGCTGTTGACGCAGTAGTAGATGTCTTGGATGTCTTTAAACTCATTAGTCTTCTTGCAGGTTTTAGTTTCTAAGACAGGACATAGTTTGCCTTTAAGGAGAAGGCAACTTCTTTGAACTATCTTGCTTTCCTTGGGAGTAGCCTTTCCCCACTAGCAAAGTCATAGAAGTCTTGTATGCCTTGAGAATATTAGACTTCTTGATTAATCATCCATCTGGAATCATTGCTCCCAAACTTCTAATAATCTTCAGTTTTTGGAAACAAATTACAAAGTGCCCAATAGATTAATTATTACGACTTATTTGAAGATTGATCCTATTCCTCTTGGAGGTTGTTTTTGTATTTAGAATATAGTGTATTGAGCGATGATTGATCTTTCAAAATGTATGTGAATCTTGGTAGGGCATACGAAATCCGCTCTTTCATCTGAACAATGTATTCTAGCCACACTGTTATCAGCTTGATACATGAAGTCTTCCTATAGTAGAGCAACATAATCAACATTCTTCTGATTATAGAACATCACGCCCCAGCCCAAACGCGAAGATGTTGAGCTCTAGATCCCTGAGTCTATCAAGTCATGTTTTTTTTCCGTAAAGAGCACCTGTGTTGATGATAGCTGCAAATGTGCTCCAAGTGCTGTGACATTTGATCAGTAATGGCTATGCAGACAGTATATCCCACTTTCTACTAAGTAACCAAGCTCCCTGATAAATGAAACAAAATCATCTTCGAAGGTGGATCAACAAAGTCCTTGATTAAGGGAGTCTGGGACAAATCTGAAGTATCTTACTAGAGTAATTAGTGTCAACTCAACACCTTTTTTACTTATCCAACTCGTTGAGAAGTTGTCTAGAGACCATGGATTTGTCTTAGATCTTCCCTAGATGGTATGCTTTTTTTACTGTCATTGTAAAGTCATTTTCTGGGACTTCAGCAGTGATGCCAGAATGTCTAGGTAGCAAGTAGATTAGCTTATAAGCATCCCAAAAGTGTCTTGATATGTATCTTCTATCATTAAAATAACTGTGCATCATCAAATACTGAACCTCAATCACTGTATACATTTGCGTCTTCTTCAATTCTTTTATTCATTTATATTACGCATTGGCCCAGTCAGCTAACCAAGCATAACAATATCTGAGTGCAACTTGTTGTGAGTAGACAATTGGATTCATGTTTTCTTGCGAAGAATAATTTCCAATACAGTTCACTCTATATAATCAATTTTTATATATCACAGATTGACCTATTCGCCTTCATGGAAGTCTAACTCAGACAAGAAAGTATATCAACTAAAGCAAGACAGAATTTAACACATTATAGCAATTTAAGACAAAGTTAGCTCATAGGGACGAAAGACGATTAAACACAAATTCAACATAAAGGTAATCAACAAACACAACTAACTAAGAGTCAAACACAGTCAATTAAACAATTTAATATGATAAAATAAGATTTAACCTAGTTATCAATTCAAAACTTCTTGCAAAAATCATCTTTTATGTATCATGTATAAATCACCGTCCATGACACTATATAAATAGCTGCCTAAAGTCATAGGTATAAATCGCCGTCTATGGTCATAGGTATAAATCGTTGTCTAAATGTAATGTATAAATCGTCGTCCTATGGGATTTACGCCATATTCATGAAGTATAAATCACCGACTATTGGTGATGTATAAATTCGCCGTCGATTGGGTGATGCTTAAATCAACCGTCTATTGGGTGATGTATAAAATTGTTGTCTAAGTATGCATGTATAAAGTCTTCATCTATGAATCATTATATCCCGTCGTCTATAGTCATAATACGTATAAAAAATGCCATCTATAAATATTGATTTATACAATCTTTCATTTTTTGGCACTTATACAACATAACTATGTAAACCAAACATATATAAACATAATCTATCAGTTATAACAAGAATTGACAACAAAATTTATCATTTAAAGCAAAGAACGAGTAAATTATCACTCGTTTGAATCAAAGCCACAAAATTTGCATACAAGCCATGAAATTTCTTATTCATATGCATTCAAGTAAGGTTATAATCACATAATAAACACAAACCCATCACAAATTACAAGTAATCCCCAAACACCTAATTTTTTACATACAAGAATCAAGAGAAACACACTCAAATGTCAACCTAATTAAAAACTATTTTAAGCGAGTCTTCTATGACCCAAAAGGATCAAAACCCCTCAAACAATTTAGATTTTCACTCACTTTTGATTTTGACGAGCCCTAGTTCAATTTCTAGGGATTTTAAACTCAAAAACGTGATTCAACCTAATTCCTTTGGAGGATATGATGTTTATGGTGTAGAGAACATGTTTGTAGTTTACCTTAAGGCTTGATATGCATTGATTCTTAAGTTCTTGAGGGTGACGAAATTATAAAGAGGGAAAAAAATTTTAAGTGTGTTTTGTGTTACTGTGACAAGAGAGGGAAGGAAGGGGAGTTTGTGTGAAAAGTTTCATTTTTTGACACAAATGCCCCCTAAACACTTAACACCCTTCTAATTTCCTAAATAAGTTTTCTAAGGCATAAAATAATTTCACTAATGGCACAATTAGTCCCTAAAGTTTATACTACAATGCTTAGCTACTTATTTTTGTTATTTACTCCTTAAAGGCATAAGAACATAACATTTAAGGCACAAATAAGTTAAAGTTAATTAACTCCCCTTTAATTGTTAACCCGTTATTGTTTAAAACCAATTTCCATTTAATCCTTATGAAATTTTGAAAAAGAAATTTGACATTGTCTCCCCCTCAAACAATGACCCGTTTTCTATTTAAAGAGTTGTAGTCGTTGTTTGAGTGGTCAAATGCCTTAAAAAATCATTTACTAATGAACTAATGAGATTATTATTTTATTTTTGAAAATCAACACCCTGAAAAATAAGATTTCTCTTATTTTGACACATAAGCACACTGACACGTACACTTATGGATAAAGAAAGCGCGAGTTGTGTTGCAAAGTAAACACAAGCCTTTGAATGAATATGAGGTAATTCATTCCCGAGAAAAATAAATTTCCAGTTGTGAGGCCAAGTTTTCTTTTTGAAATACTTGCCATTAAGATGATGACTGGGTTGCTATCGAAAATAATAGCAAGCCATATGACATGTTTACTATTCGAACTTTATTTACAGCTTTATGCCATTATTAAATAACATTTTTGAAGAAGTAAATATTATCGAGGCTAGAAAATATGTTATTAAAACATATTTTTGCATTTTTTCTAGTTTTTTTATTTTTTAATTATCTTTTTGAAAAATTTATATAAAATGGAAAATATTTTAAGGTTTTCTATGTTTTCTTATATACAAATGATACAGGATATACCAAGAGAGACTACCATTAGTCGTCCTCTTCCTCTGCCAGACGTTTCAACATTTATGGAGACATACTTCTCATACCTAGCTTTTCGATCAAGAAGTTGAATCTTTCTCGTAGGTAAAGGTTTAGTGAAGATGTCAGCTAGTTGGTATTCAGTCCAGACAAAGTAGAGTTCCACAATTCCATTCTCCACATGCTCCTTTAAAAATGTAGCGAACATCGATGTGCTTGGCTCTAGAGTAAATTAAAAGTTGTTGCAGCATAGAGCAATCACACTTTTTGTTGTCAAGTACATAGAAATCTTATTGAATTAAAAACATAATCAGTTTATCTGTGTTCGCAACCAATAGGATTAAGCATAGCACCAAATTATGGTCCATATATTTTAGCCTCTGTACTCGATATCGCAGTGCACAATTTGCTTCTTTGCGAAGACCAACTAACAAGTTGTCACCTAAGAACTAAGCGCTTCCTGATGTACTACATCTTGTGTCTTGACACCCCACGTGATCGGCATCTGCATATGCTGTTGGTGACATATCAGTATCCTTCAAATACCAGGAGACCCATGTTGATGTTCCCTTAAGGTATCAAAAATCCATTACAACCACTTATAAGTGCTTTTCCGGTACAGGCTTCTTGACAATTGATACTCGAGCATAAAGCAGACTGCATAGATAAGGTCAGTCTACAATGTCAGATACATAAGGGATCCAATCCATGTTACGGAAAAAGTGTAGCATCAACATTGTTTCCCTTGTAATCTTCCTCCATAGTCTTATCTCTTTTCACCCATGGGTTGTGTCTATAGAAACAGTAGTTAGCAAACCAATTCTTTTACAATTTCATAAAGCAATTTGATTGGTTTATAAAGAGTGCCGCTGGGACTCTTTGAGAAGTTATAATCCTAAAAAGAATGACATCATTGTCCCATCATCGACATCTTGAATCTTATGGTATCAGAGTTAGCAAACTCATTGACACATGGCAGTATTAGTGGAATGTAAATATAATCTTGGTCCCAAACATAAATATGTACCAGTAAGAAGTCATTTCCTGCTTTCCGTGTGAAAGTGTGTGATTCAACTACACCTCTAGAAGAAATGTTGTGAGAAGAGGAAGCTTGACACATGTCCGTACATGCACGTGGTGCTTATTTGAGACCATAGAGGGCCTTTTTGAGCTTATACACATGTGATGGGTTGTCCTAATCAACAAATCCTTCTGGTTGAGAAACATAGACCTCTTCTTTGAGCTCACCATATACGAAAGTTATTTTAACATCCATTTGGTAGATTATCATATTCTTGTGGGCGGCATTTGCAACGAATATACTGACGGCCTCTATTCATGCAACCGGTGCAAATGATTCCTCAAAATTGATTCCCTCTTCTTGCCTGAATCCTTGAGCAACTAGTCTAGCCTTATTCTTTAGTACCTTGCCAAATTTGTCCGTCTTGACCTTATAAATCCATTTTAGTTTGATCAACATGACTTTATCTGGGCACGGCACCAATTCCCAAACTTCTAGTCTTTTAAATTTATGAATTTCTTCTTGAATTGCATCGATCTATGATGGTTTTGTCATTGCTTGTTTGAAGTTGTTTGGTTCTACAAAAGTTAGGAAGGCATTAAAGTAGCACCACATGACATCAGTTTCAAGTTGCTTTCTGGTAGAGACAGAGCGAGAAGGATCCCCGATCATGTTTGCTATAGGATGATTCCATCTACTAAGGTGTTCAAATGGAGTGTGGGCTGGTCTCACATTAGATGATGACCCCTGATAAGTCGAGTCTTCATGAAGAGATTCATGAAGTGGATCATCATGAAATAGTGGTGTTTTTGGTGATTCTTCAAAACCTTGAGAAATAATCGGAGAATGTTCTTGTTCTTGTGTTGATGGAATACTTGTTGATGGTGCATCCTGGTCAATGGAAGTTAACATAGGAGAATCGGCTAAAACCACAGCTCTTGGTGCAGCAGCTACTTGAACTGGAAAAATAGAAATTGTTGGGGGATGGAAGTATTCATCGAACATGGGTTAGAACAAAGGATTTCAATCATCTCTTTTTGGTGGATCACAAGGTTGTTGAGAAACAGGGTTTGAAACGAGTCCTGAATTAGATGTAGAAGGAGTCATAGATTTAAGCCTGGGTCCTAAACCGAATTGTTCCGAAGCCATTGTTGTCAGCTCATCGAGTGTCACATTAATTGTTTCCATAATTTTATAGGTTCTTCTATTGTAGATTCTGAAAGCTTTCTTTGTGGGCACGTAACCAACGAAAATGCCAATATCGGCTTTTGCATCTAGTTTACCCAAATCCTCACTATCATTACTCGGATAACAGAGTGAACCAAAGACATAAAGAAGATGGATAAATCTGGCTCATGTCATGCATCCACTCATATGAAGTTTTTGTTATATCGGAGACCGGACAAAGAACGGTTTTGAGTAAAAACAAGTGTGTATTGATGCTTCGGCCCATAAAATAATAGAGGCGCTTTTGAATTAGTTTCAACATGGTACAAGCAGCTTCTACAAAGAGTATCGAGGTGTTTCACCTCTTCAACAAGCGCCGATCTTTTAAGGATGGTGAGTAGCAAATTAGATTTTCATTGTATATGCCACTTTTTTGTCATCAAAATTCACGAAGTGTACTGATAGACCAAATTCGTTTCATAATCTTATCAAACATTATGGACTGTATCATCTCAAACCAAATTTGAATATTTTTGTTGATCCTCAACTAGAAACATATCTCGCTTAGCTTGATAAGGCTAATATGTATTGAATAAATCCAAAACAAACTATGATATAACTTTGATTATGAATATCAAAGAACTAGCAAATATCTAGGGCAATGATACTAAGAAGAATTTCAATGAAACGTCAATGAAATAAGAATCCATAACAAACAATTTACCAAACTTTTAGCTTAATATAAAACGAACACTCTTAATAGTGTTAGGATTTACAAAACCTTAAAGCTACAAATAGATTGACAAAACAATAAAAGATCTATATATCTTTATGCCTTAGGACCTCCTTTTATACACCAAAGAGTCCTAACTGGCTTATAATATTTTCCTAAGTTATCATGATCTTCTAAACAAATAACTTATATGTATCTTTTACAAAAATATCTCATACATATCACATAAGCAATCTTTATCTTTAATCAATCTTTATCCTTTAGCAGTTGTAATCTTTTAGCAGTTGTAACTCTTTCAATAGTTGTAACTTTTGTACCAGCAGCACTAACTGTGTACAAGCAACATTAACTACTTAGAATATTTTCTTTATTCTTCTCCAGCAGTACTAAGTTACACTAGCAGTACTAACTTTACTCTGCCAGTACTAACATTACTAACATTAGTAACTAGCAGTACTAATATACACTAGCAGTAGTAACTAGCAGTAGTAACTAGCAGTACTAAATACTTAGCATATTTTTCATAAAGATTAATAACAGCACTAAATTTTGCTTGACAGCAGTAACAAACCTTAGCAGTCTTAACTTCCATTTAGTAGTAGTAATTTCCAAACAGCATCAATAAGCTTTTAATCCCAACAATCCTCCCCTAAACTTGATATTTATCTTCAAAATCATCAAGTTTCTTCATTAAAAGTCTTCATCATCACCAGGAGGATGCTTTCAAACACTTCCATGATTCTTGAGTTGTTTTGTCATAAGCTTAAGAAGTTGATAACACATCTCATTCCAATAGTCAGCTTGAAGCTTCTTGTTGAGCATAGCAGTGATTGTTGCAGGTATAAGGGGATATTTCTTCTCTACTAGCATATAAACATGTATATCTTCAAATCTCACAAAGTGTATTCCACTGGAATCATATAGCCTCCAAAGCAATACTTTCTTTCCTTGCAAATTCCTCCATATTAGATCTTCTATATGATGTTTAAACATAGTCTTTAGATCTCCCCATAACACTCTTTCATAGCCTTCTTCTGGCCTTGTATTCTCATGCTTAGTTTTAACCAACTTCCACAGATTCTCCAAGTCTTCTCTGTCAAACTCTTTGAGCAGTTGACTAAACAATAAGTATGTCTTGTCACTTCCATCAGCTCTCATTATTTCATAATAGCCTTGCCTTCCTTTTCTATGAATTTAGAAATTTACAATAGGTGCAGACTTGGTAGCTAGAGGTATAACATCAATTGCCACTTCATCATCTTGAACAATCTTAAAGCATTGTTTAAGATCTTCTTTCTCTTTATCATCTTCCATCAGTACTATCCCCAACTCTATTTTCACTACCTTCAACTCTATCTTTCACCACTTCAGAATCCATAGGTACAAATGAGTCTATCCAACCCATGGTCTTGTCAAAAGCCTTCTAAACTTCATCAAAGCTTTTGTTCTTCAACTGATTGTGAGTGAATTCAACCATGTTTTTTAGATAGGCACATATTTGATTCCTCTTTTAAGCTTTGGTTAGTGGTTTTCTTCTCTGCTATTCTGCTCTAAGTTTTGCAAAATGCTTCTTTTTTTTATCCATGAGCTCCACAAACAATCTTAACTTTTCTTCAATGGTCAATTCTTTCTGCTCTTGCGCCTGTAATCTTATACCTAGCTCATAATCAGCATCTATCATAGCTTGAACATTATCCCATTCAGCAATGTTTACATTATTATTTTTTCTTTCTCTTGCCAGCCTTTCCTCTTCTTCTAGTTCAGCTTGCATCTAAGTTTGAAGATTTAGAGCAACCTCTTGATCATACATAATCTGATCCTTCTTCTTCAAAGGCTTCTCATACTCAATCATTTTTTCCTTGCCTTTGTCTTGTGAAGGTTTTGATGCAGCTGGTGTTGTTGTTGTAGCACTGTCAGTAGTAACTTCAGCAATACTAACTACCTTTTCAACCTCAACTTCCTCCTCATCTGTATCAAACATTAGGTTATCATCATTCCTCCCCTGAGTCTCATCAGGCAATGTAACCTCTACATCAGCATCAATATCAGCTATTTTCCTTCCCTGTTTGGATGCATCCTCCTAAGCACCCAAACCTTCATCTTCAGAGGAAACACACTTTATGTCAGATCTACCAGAACATTTGAATAATCTTTTCATTTCTGGAGTTTTTGACTTCCTTTTCCTTTCCAGCTTTTGACTCTCTTCTTTAAACTAACAATCTCCTTTTATTGAGCATTCTTTGTTGTTTCTAAGTCAAGAACTCTTGATTGTAATGTTGGTTATAAGAAGTCTTTCAATTCAATTCCATTTTAGTTTTTAACTCTAATCCCCTCTATCCTCACCACTAAGAAGTGGATCATTGTAATGTGTAGGTACACTTTCCTCATTTCCAGCCTCATCTGCTATAGGTTCTATAGGACCACTAGGTTGAGGAACCTCGGTGTCCTTCATCTGTTTCCTCCTAGGTTGTTTCTTCTGAGGTTGTGATGTAGATGGTTTAGCAATAGTAGGTGTGTGATGGAGATCAGTTGGTATTTCTGAACCTTTACCCATATCTTCATGAGCTTGAACCATCATAGTTTGAAATAAAGGGGTGACTCTCCCAGAAAAACCTTTTCCTTCCCTCTTCATGTTCCCGAAGACCTTCTTAGTATGGGAGGGGGTAACAAAAATCCTTTTGTGATGTGACATATCTCTAAGTTGTTGATTTACAAATAGTTGTACAAATCTTGGATACAACAGTAATTTAACCCCACCTTCCAAGTTCTTCACCATATTATCAAAAATATACTTGAAAAAAGTTAATTTTTTGGTTTGTGGCTAAGAAGATTATTGCAGAGGCCATAGTGATACTGAATTCGTTCCATGCAGTAGTCTTAGCACTTAGGCATTGCAGAATAGTATGAATCAAAAACTTCCATTGAGGAGAAAATAAAGCTTTATAAAATGTAAGCTTCAGAGTAAGTTTTTCATACCCCATTCTTGTCAGTTCTTCAAAAATGGTAGCAGTGGGTAGACATTCAGTACCTTCAACATCTTCTAGGTGAAGATCTCTTCTTATTGTGGATTCAGTTATGATCACCTTCTTCTTATCCACTAGGGCTTGTAACTGTTTTTCCTCATTGATAGTTTTCACTTTAGCAGTAGCCCAAAATTGCTCAATGCACAAAGTATAGATTGTAGTATTGATCGTTAATGCATACTTGATAGTGTGTGCATTCAGAAAATCTACTATCTGTTCAAATCCATCACTTTCATCGGGTTTCTCTAAAAACGCGACCAAATTATGAGTCTCAGCAAACTTTAGATCAGCCATTGTGTTGGGTTTTGATGATAAATGATAAAATTGAGTTAGGGTTTATGATTAGAGAGTATATGAAAGATTAAAATTGATTGAATGAGTGATTGAAACCCTTAATCGAAGTATTTATGAAAATACCCTCAACAGCATTAACGTTCACCAACAGTTGTAAGATATGCCTAACAACATTAACTTTTAACTAGCAGTAGTAAGTAACCCAACAGTAGTAACTCAGTAGTAAATTAAGCCTAGCAGCATTAACGTACAACCAGCAGTAGTAACTTATGCCTAACAGCATTAACTTTCAACAGCAGCTATAAGTTTATGCTTAACAGCATTAACTTTGAGTCACCAGCATTAACTTCAATTCTATTCTAATAAGCTTTTTCATCATCAGATTAACATTTTAACTCACAAAGACTCTCTGTCTGTTTTTGATTTCTCTCATTTCTTTTAGCTCACAAATTCTCTCTGTCTGTTTTTGCTTTCTCTCAATTCTTTTTGCTCACATTTCTCTCTGTCTGTTTTTGATTTCACACATTTCTCTTTCTGTTTTTCAACTCATAAATTCTCTCATTTCTTTTTCTCACTAAATCACTCTTTCTGTTTTTATCACACATCTCTCTTTCTGTTTTTCAACTCACAAATTCTCTCATTTCTTTTTCTCACTAAATCACTCTTTCTGTTTTTATTCTCACCAACTCTCTCAATTCTCACAATATTAGTTATACCAGCAGTAGTAAGTATAACTAACAGTATTAACTTAGCAGTATTAAGTATAACTAGCAGCACTAATTATACTTAACAGCAGAAACTTAAAGTTACCAGTACTAACTCAAATTTCCATCCATAGCAGCTTTTGCATTCCATTCCAAACAGTATTTGTGTACAATCCACTGCATATTAACACAATTAACCTCCCCTAATACTTTAAAGGTTAAGCATTCTAATACTTGTAATCAGATATTCAAATCTGCTAACGTCAAATGCTTTTGTGAGCAAATCTGTAACATTCTGATTTGTGTGAATCTTTATCATCTGAATAAGCTTCTTCTCATTAGAATCTCTGATAAAGTGATGCCTAATCTCAATGTGCTTTGTTTTTGAATGAAAAATAGGGTTCTTTACTATGCAGATAGTACTCTTATTATCAATATGAATCTTAGTCTGCATAAAGTTATATCCATAATCCAGCAATTGATTTTGGATCCAAAGCACCTGTCTACAGCAGTTGGAAGCAGCTATATACTCAGATTCAGTTGTGGAATTAGCAACCACGGTCTGCTTCTTGCATTGCCATGAGATCAATCTACACCCTAGAAATTAACAACCTCCTGTTGTGGATTTCCTATCTAAACTTGCTCCAGCATAATCACTATCAGTGTATGCTATCAAATCAAAAGGAGAATCTTTTGGATACCAAAGGCCCAATTTAGGTTGACCTTTTAAGTATCTAAAAATCCTTTTCATAGCATGAAGATGTGAAACTTTTGGGTTGACTTGGTATCTTGCACAGGCACACACTACAAACATAATATCAGGTCTTGATGAAGTAAGATACATCGGTGATCTAATCATGGATCTATACAAGTGTTCATCTACATCTTCACCATCTGCATCTTTGAGCAAAGGCTTATGGGTTTCCATAGGTGTGCTTGCTGTCTTGACATCAATAAAACCAAATTTCTTCAAAATCTCAGTCACATATTTGTCTTGACTGATAAAAATCTCATCTTCCTTCTGCTTTACTTGCAATCCTAGGAAGAATGTAAGTTCACCTATAAAGCTTATTTGAAACTTCTTATGCATCATCTTCTCAAACTCAATGCATAATTACTTCTTTGTAGAACCAAAAATGATATCATCCATATACACTTGAACTAATAAAATATCACTTTTGACCCTTCTGATAAACAAAGTCTTGTCTATCTTTCCTTTCTGAAACCCATTGTCCAACAAATAAGTTGACAAGGTTTCATACTAAGCTCTAGGAGCTTGATGCAATCCATAAAGTGTCTTTTCTACTTTGTATACTCTGTTAGGGAAGTCTGGATCTTCAAATCCTGGTGGTTGACAAACATACTTCCTCTTCAATCTTTCCATAAAGAAAAGCACTCTTGACATCCATCTGGTACACCACAAAGTCTTTAAATAAGGCATAGGCTAAGAATAGCCTAATTGCTTTAATTCTGGCAACAGGAGCAAAAACCTCATCATAGTCTATTCCTTCTTCTTGTGTGTATCCTTATGCAACCAATCTTTCTTTATTCTTAATCACAATACCTCTTTCATCCTTCTTGTTCCTGTAAACACAGTTAGTCCTAATAGCCTTTTTTCCATTTAGTAAATCCACCAGAGTCCAAAACTTTTGTAATTTGAATTGCAGGAGCTCATCCTGCATAGCTTCTATCCAGCTTGGATCCTTCAATGTATGAATTACCTTTTTGGGTTCTTCTTGTGATAAAAAGCAAGCAAACAAGCAGTTTGAAAGTCTTTATGGTTTATTCTTTGTTGAACTGAACTAAACAAACCATGTTCTTCCAAATTCTTTGTCATTCTTCTTGTTTGAGGTGCTGAATCCAAGTCTCCAATAATTTGTTCAACTGGATGATCTTTGTGTATTCTTGTAGTTGGAATAGGACTGATGGGCATAAATGCATCTAAAGTGTTCATGTCAGCCTCTGCACAAACATCTTCATCATCATCTGAATAAACAATATCTTCCAATTCAGGCATATTTAGATCATCTAGAAGTTTAATGCTCGATTTTAGATCAACAACATTAACTTCTATGCCAGTAGCATTAACAGTTGGACTAACAATATTAATAGTGTTACTAGCAGTATTAACATTGTTAGTGCTGCTAACATTATCATCTTTCTCTTGATAAACTCTTGGCTCCTCTATACTTGGAACCTCACTATCTTCATTCCCTGGATCTTTAGCATCCTTCTTTTCCTCCTCCCCTGATGGTTTGAATCCAGCATCAGGAGAACTCTTTCAATCTTGAGAGAATAGTGGATCAGCAGGCCACATTGGTAGTAGAATGTAATCTTTGCCATGTACTGTCTCCATTCTAGCTTTACTTGCATCATTACATGCTTTTGTATGTGCATTACTATTAGATTGATTCCTTACAACAACTAGCTTATAGTTCATAGAATTTGTTAGTGCATGTATATCAAAAAGCCAATTAGGTCCACTTCCTGCAATATTAGATGTATTTTCACTAAATTGTACATGCAGGTTTTCTTCTACTATCCTAGTTTTACTGTTGAATACTCTGAATGCTTTGCTATTGGTAGAGTATCTTACAAAGAATCTTTCATCAGCCTTTCCATCAAATTTACCTAGGTGATCTATGGTATTAAGGATTGTAACAGGACACCCACATGGTCTCATGAAGCTTAAGGCATGTTTTCTATCTAGAAAGAGTTCATAAGGGGTCTTGTTGTGAGGCTTGATAACTAACACCTTATTTTGGACATAACAAGCAGTATTAACTGCTTCAGCCCAGAAAGTTGTTGGCAATTTTGAATCAGCTAGCATAGTCCTAGTAACCTCTATTAGTGTCCTATTTTTCCTTTCAGCTACTCTATTTTGTTATGGGGTCCTAGCAACACTAAATTCCCTCTTAATACCCTTCATTTCACAGAACTGATTCATGAACCTATTCTTGAATTCAGTCCTATTGTCACATCTCATCACTTTTACCCCAAGGTCTATTAGATTTTCTATGCCTGTTATAAATGTTTTAAGGATTTCCCTAGTTTCATCCTTAGTGGCTAAAAATAAAACCCAACTAAACCTACTAAAATCATTTGTGACAACTAGGCAGTACATCTTTTTCATTAAACTCTTTACAAATGTTGGACCAAACAAATCCATGTGCAACATTTGTAATGGTTGGCTGATTGAACTGATTGTTTTGGTCTTACAAGAAGCTCTGTGTTGCTTTCCCTTCTGACAAGCAACACATGTTTGATTAATTTCAAAAAGTTTTGAAGGTAAACCTCTTACAAGGTTTCCCCTTACCAGTTTATTCATTGTTTTGAAATTTACATGTCCAAGCCTCCTATGCTAAAGATTAGATTCATCTGGTGTGGCTTTTGCAAAGAGACAAGTGAGACCTCCTTGAGGAATAACATTCTTTAAATCAACACTGTACATGTTATCCTTTCTAGGAACTTTAAGCAAAACATGACTTTCATCAGTTAACTTAAAGTCTGGAGACAGAACAACACATTCAGTATCAGTAAAAAGAACACTATTCTTCTTGTCACACATTTGTGCTGAAAAGGTTAAACTTTAGTTCCTTTTCAAAATACACATCTTCAAAATCCAATATACCAGTTCTTATTTTACCTTTCCCAGTAATTTTCCTCCTTTGGAATTACCTCCAAAGGCAACAAATCCTCCATTAATTTCTTCATAATTTGTAAGATAGGATATGTTTCCTGTCATGTTCCTAGAGCATCCACTAGCAATCACTCCTTTATCCCTCAAATCTTGCTGTGGATTGCCCTGCACATAATGGTAGGAAAATTAGTTTCTTTTAGGGACCCAAGCCATTACTGACTTGGATCTGCCTTGTGCATCAATATAGTCAAATCTTTTAAAGGACATTGATGCACCATTGTTTCTGGAGACATGGTCTAAAACTTTGTGCTTTGTTCTCCAAACCCAACATGCTGAGGCCTTAACAGCATTTCCCTTGTTTCCCTTAACAACATTAATAACTACTTTTGGCCTAGCAGTATTAACCCTTGTTCCCTTAACAGTATTAACCTTTTTAGTGAAATTACTATTATTAGCTGCTGTTATTTTGTTAAAAGGCCTTCTAGCAGTTGAATATGCATTATTAATAACATTTTTCATGGGTCCTGCATTATTCATTGTTGTTCTTGATTGAATAGTATTAACTGGTCTAGCTGCATTAACTGAAATTGGGCCAGACCTAGTTAAGACTGTTCTTGGAACCATGTTCCTTTTTGGACTGAGGTGAGTTAATTTAGAGAAATTCTATTTGTTCACCCTTTGAACATTGGTCCAAACTGGTTTTGCAAATCTTCCATTATTATACCAGTTATTGCAATCATTCTTCAAACAATAACAATGATACCACTTGTTAAAGATCATCTTGGCAGTTTTAACTTTGTAACTGGCAGCATTAAAATACAACTCGCAGCACTAAGTATGTGCTTGGCAGCACAAAGTATAATCCAACGACTATAGTAGTAAGTTACTTTGAACCCAAACAACATAAACAGTAACCTCAGTCGACTTTGAAAGCAAACAAATATAATAACCAGTAGAGTTACTCTTCATAGTCAACAAAATAGAAGTAACCACAGTCACTTTCTTGTCCTTTTGCTAGTAATGCTATTCGAATAACCATCGTCTCTAGTCGCGACTATAGCAGTAACAAATATAAAATATAAGAGCAGCATTAAGTTAGCTTTAGTACTAATTCATCATCGAGCCACCAGTATAGTCATTAAAAACAAAGAGCAGTAGTCCTTCTGGTAACTTTAATCGACCGCGACTTCTTCTCCTCATTCACAAATTAATTCTTGACAGCATTAACAAGGAGACATAGGCAGCCTTAACTTTACACTTGATCGCGAAGCTGCAACAAGCAAGGAAACCCTTGATTCAAAGAATCCTTCCATGTCGACTTCTGTTAGGGTTTTGTAAACCCTAAATATTGTATGTCATAAACATCAACGAATTCATTAGACACCTTCTTATGCTCTTGCTATCTCACCGAGTTAGGGTTTATTGAAAACCCTAATTTACATTCTGCTATAATCATGTCGACACCCTTTTACTAATTCTTGATGTCGACTTCCTGAGTTGGTTAAATCGAACCAGTAACAACATCAACAAGAACACCTTCAAGTACATCATGACTTGAATAGAACAAGTTGGAATAACTTGAAACCCTAAACACTACACGAACTGCCTGCTAACCGAATTAGGGTTTTACCAACATCACCAATAATGAAAAATAGAAACTCGACATCATAGTTCTTCATATAAAAACACCTTGTAGATCCTAGATCAAGAGCCCCGTGGCTCTGATACCACTTGTTAATCCCAATAGAATAGATCTTTAATCCCTTAGCTTGTATAAGGTATAGTTATGCAAGATAAATCTAACACAACTATAGTAGAAACTTTGATTGTGAATATCAAAGACTATGCGAAATCTAGTCAATGATACTAAGAAGAATTACAATGAAACAGTAATGAACAAGATCAATAACAAAACAGTTTACCAAACTTTCAACCTCAATATAATACGAACACTCTTAATAGTGTTAGGGTTTACAAAACCTTGAAGCTACGAATAGATTAACAGAACAATGAAAAGATGATATCTATCTCTATGCCCTAGGACCTCCTTTTATACACCAAGGAGTCCTAGTTGATTTACAATATATTACAAAATTTTAGAATATTCACTAAGATCCTTTCTATAGATAACTCATACTTATCACGTAAGTATTCTTGATCTCCAATTAATCTTTATCTTTCCAGTAGTCTTAATCCTTGAGCAGTTGTAACCTTTCAGCAGTTGTAACCAGCAACATTAACTTTTATACCAACAGCACTAACTGTGTACAAACAGTAGTAACTACTTAGAATATTTTATTCATTCTTCATCAGCAGTACTAAGTTACACTAGCAATACTAACTTTATGCTAACAGTTGTAACTTTACTCAAGCAGTACTAACATATATTAGCAGTACTAAGTTACACTAACAGTAGTAACTTTTATACTAGCAGTATTAACTACTTAGTAGTATTTATTCTAAGTCTCTAAGCAGTCTTAACTTCCATTAGCAGTAGTAATATATACTAGCAGTAGTAACTGGCAGTACTAACTACTTAGCATATTTTTCACTAATATCACTAACAGCACTAAGTTATGCTTAGCAGCAGTAACTCTAACCTTAGCAGCAGTAACTTCCAAACAGCTTCAAAAAGTCTTTTAATCCCAACATCAAGTATATGAAAACTCTCGTTTATACAAGGCAAGAACTAAAGTATGGCACGACAGGAAACTCAAAATGAGAAAAGAGTTCAAACACAGAAACAAAGTGTTGTTATTTCATTCTAAATACGAATTCAAATAGTCTTTTGCAGGTAATAGAGATTAGACCTGAAAAATTATGGCGTTTGCTCAAGGATAGCTCTCTCGCATCTACATTTCTCTATGCCCCATGAAGTACCGTTATCCCTTAATTTTCCCTATTTTCTATATTTATCAGTTCTCACATTGAGGGCAATGTTCAACTTAAGTGTGGAGGGGAAGCCAAATAGGAAAAATTAAAATTAATCATATCCCTCCATGTTTGCCCTATAATCTAGCCAAAGTTTTCAACTGATACTTTATAAAAAATCTTTAAAAACTAATATGTACTTTTCTTTTCAAAAATTTAAAAATTGTATACTCTTAGTAAGGCAAATCCAACCGGATTGACATTATAACTAGCACAAAACCAGTCCACTAAATTGTGAGAATTAAACCTTAAAGAATTCAGGTATCCACCTTTGATACCTAAGATAATTTTTACCTTTAGCTTGTTCGAGTTAAGGTTTGAATGCAATTGCAAGTGTCTCATCCGTCGTTACGGCTGTGTATTTGTAATTTGTCGCCTTTTCTGGAGCATTGGTATTGGTTGAAAATTATATGAGTGAGCCGGTAATTTAGTAGCTTCAGAACTTGTGCTTGATTATCATTTACTAGACCGCAGTGAGGTTAATTTATAGACAAAATCGTATGATAAGAGGTAAAATAAATCCCATGTAACTCCTGTATCTGCAACACTCCCTTTTAGTGCTATCCCGATGAAGTATCCAAAATTGAAGAAAAATGCTCAATGAAAGAAGTTCCGTGCCTGCCTTAGTATAAAAAAAGAAAAAAAGAAAAAAAGTTCAAAGTATAAGGCTTAAGTTGGCACATGGAATAAGTACATGTTACTCACCCTCATTATTATCACGTTTTGCCTCTTTGAGATTTTGTCTAGGTGCTCACGCCGCAACGAGCATGTTTATGTGTCTTGTACAAGCCTATGGTAGCTATCTAGATTATGTCTGTGCAATTGAGTGACTTCACAAATATAAACCCTATCTGAGTAGCTTGAGTGAATATAAATTAAACACATCCCCTATGTGAGGTGCTATGTTATATGTCTATGCCTGAAAAGTTATTAAAATCAATAAACACTTGTTAAATCCAAATTTTCTCCACGTCACGATAAATGATCTTGTTCTCGCTTTGATTGCTTGAGGGCAAGAAATAGCTAAGTGTGGAGGGATTTGATAACGCCTAAATTATACATGTTTTCGGCGGCGTTATTTGTATATATTTTATCATTTCTCGTGAACTTTTGGTACTTAATAGCATGAAATATGTGCAGGTTCACTTGAAGACATCCCGAGCTCAAAAAGTCCAAAATACAAGTGTTTATACTCATCGGAAGACAAGTTAGAAGAAAAGAAAGGACTAAAGCTGAAAATGCAAGGAAGTACGCCACACAATTTTGTATGTACGCTGCACTTCCTATCGAGTTTAAAAGAATTAAAAGGAATTAAATGAAGACTGCATTAACTCACCAAGTGCGCCGATTTTCTACAAAAGTGCGCCACACTTCCTTGCAGCATTAATTATATTTGCACCGACTTAAGCTAAGTACGCCGCACATTTTATAATGTGCGCCGCACTTCGACCCCATTTTACACCATTTGAAGCATCCCTCATATTCTTCATCACATCAATCTCTCTCAAATATCTTCACCAACACATGAATTTAAAGACGAAGGACGAAGAACAAACACCATAGTATTTAGTAAATAAGGATCTAAGTAAGATTCGATACTTGTAACGGGTGGAGTTTGATCCATTTTCCTACCCAAGCATAGTATGGTTCTTGTTTCTCTTCTTTTTGTTATGAACTTCGTAGCCATGAGAGGCTA
>BQNB010113914.1:0-21852 GCA_026074375.1 Tanacetum coccineum
TTTCGTTTGTGTGACTTTAACTAATTTCTCACTTTCTTTTTGGGAACCAGGGCATGTAGCACTAACATAAACTAACAACTCCTAAATGTGTGTGGTAAACTTACAAGCATAGTCTAAAGTATCATCTAAAGGTTTCAAGGCTCTAGCTTGCTTTACAATCTCACAGAGTGTGTCAGCATGTTCCTTCTAAATCTAATTTGAACATCCCTAGGGCAATCGCATGTAAGTTATTGACTGATACAGTACAATCAGACACACTTTTTCCTTTCAACTTTGCAATGTGGTCTTTCAAGTTGCTGATTGTGGTGTCTTTCTTTTGTAACTGAGCTTTCAAGTCCTTTATTTCAAAAAAATCCTAAAATTCAGGATCGTCCTGATTATTACATGGTCACTTATTTTGAAGACTTTCTTTACTTTGTTTTACTTTAATTTCAAGAGAAATACAGTGTTTTTCAAGTCTTGAACATCTGTTTGAAAGTTTATTATAAACATCTCTTTCAACCATATCTTTCTTCTTTGAAAGCTCAGCTTTAAGTTCCACACACCTACTATACTCATCAATATAATGTTGTTCCATTTCAGTATATTTAAGAGTTTCTTCATTAGGAGGCAAAACACATTTGTTTTTAACATCAGCATGCATCGCACTACACAGAATATCTTGAAAAATGATTTGCTCCAAAAGACGTTCATTTTCAATCAAAAGCTCTTTCTTTTGAATCTCAACACACTTTCTATCCACAGACCATTGTTCAACCTCGGTTTCTATTTGGTTAACAACCGTGTCATTTCGTTAATTTCTTTGAAAAGACCTTGGTCAAAAGTTGTGAAAGATTCTCTTAAGGATTTGACAAATGGAATAACGTCTTTTTTGAACGCTTTTCTAATGTGTTCAAATCCCCAAGTCCCTTCATTCTGGCCAGTTACTTTTGTTCTGACTTTTATGATGTTTTCAAAATCATTAAGTTGACTTTTCATTTTCAAAAAACTATTTTTAAACACACTTATAGATGGAAGTTCGCCAGGAAGAATATTTTGTTAGCTATAAAGATTCAAGCCTAAAACTAACGATCCGGAGGTCGGGGAGGATAAAAGTGAAAGTAAGCCATGTTTATTAGATTGTAGAGAGAGAAAGGGAAGAGTGTGTGTTTTTTAGAGAGATAAAGAAACACACACTTATGAGATACAAAATGGTTATCCTCTACCCCTCCATGGAAGTATGGAGGGGATATATATAGCCCAGGACACGATCTACTTACTACACTTGACATTTCTAGTCCCTGCGTGTCCGGCTAATGTAAACTAATGTAATTCCATATAAGTCAACATATTTTAAGGCTAACAATTTTCCCCCAATATGTGGACATACGGAATTACTTACAATGTTCCTAACAAGTACAAATACAACACAATAAAATGACATCCAAGGTGCTACCAATGCTGAAGATGACGTCTTTGTCTTCGAGTCTTGATACTTGTACTCCAGCATGGATCTTCTGTGTCTTGACTTGTTCTGGAACCATTGTAGTATGCATGAGTTGGATTAACTTCCCCCTAATTCATGTAGCATGTCTTGAAAAGCTTTTCTTCATAGACTTCTTTTTAGCGAAGTTTCTGAATCAGCTCCCCCCAAACCAACATCTATATCTTGAGCAGATTCTAAAAACTCTAATGTAGTTTGAATGATCTTCTGACATTGACATTTAAAGTGCACAGCGGAAATTTGTAGAAGAATCATCCAATAACGTAGCACCAAAATCAATTAAGACCCGGAAATGCACTTTTCTTCCTCTAGGATAGTGCTGATGTGAATTGCTAAACCAAAGTCACCTAAGTCCCGAGTGTGAGCAATTGACATTTAAGGAGTCATCTTTCACATGTGTACATCTTACATCAACTAATACTCCTTCTATATTGTATCATGACATTTGGTCTTGGTGAATATCTGTTCGGGGGTACATGCAAGAAATCAGCAACAAATCTTCTCATGCTTGCAGAATACTTCACACACACCATACTAAGCAAAGTAGTATACACTACTTCCTCCTGAAAGTTGACCTGATTACATCAAAGTATCAAAGTAGTATAAGCGGTTTGATTTTAAGGATTAGACATGGTTTTGTACTAGTTTTTGTTTGTTTTCTAAGTTCGAACAAGAAAACAAAATTGGTACAAGTAGCGGTTTGAACTAGTGGCCCCAAGATTACGTAGCGGTTTGATTATTTTTTCTTGCAGCGGTTTGCTAAATTTTTATAGTAACGGTTTGCTATTACTTTATAGCAGTGGTTTGACACATACAGGTAGCGGTTTGATAAATTCCTTGGTCTAATATAAATGTTACTCTGCCCGTTTTGAAACTCCGTAGCGCTTTGCTTTAAGTTTTAAGTTGGCAGCGGTTTGTTCAAGATCTAGGTAGCGGTTTGGCTTAGGAAAAGTCCCATCATTTTACTATTTTGAATGTCCAGCGGTTTGATCATTTAAGTTGGTAGCGGTTTAGTCACTTGGATCCAGCGGTTTACCTTTTTCACTTTGCCAGCAGTTTGCGCTTATTTTATGGCAGCGGTTTGGCATCAAAACAGGTAGCAGTTTGGTATGCCAGTGATTTACTAAAATCAGGCAGCGGTTTGCTTATTTCTTTATACCAGCGGTTTGTTCAAGGTCATAGCGATTTTTCAAATTTTTTTGCCAGCGGTTTGATTAAAATATTGCCATTGGTTTACCACACTGATCTAGCGGTTTATGCTATTGTTTTAGTAACTTGTATTTTGAACTTGGACTACTTTGGAACTTGGACTTTGGACATTAATTAACCATGAACTTTGGACTTAAAACGTTAATTAATTAATCAAACATCAAACCTTAACTTCAAATCAATTCTTCATTCACGGTTGTTCTATTGATTTTGTAAAATCCCGACAAGTAACTTTTCCTCTCGGTTTTAATCATAGAGTTGTAAAATCCCATGAAAGTTAATTGAATTCCTTTAAAACCATAATCAAATCCACACTTCATAACACTTAAGATCTTATATCCATTCACAACATCAAAATGTCAAATACCAATACCAATTTTCCAACTCAAACATCAAGTGTTCTTCACAATGACAGTTTCTTCGTGTTTAACTTCTAAATTTCAAGAGAAGACACGACTCTCAAAAGAACGATGCATGAAAAGTCTTAGAGCAATTCAGTCACAATTCAAGTTTCTCACATATACTTTACAAGATTTTGGTACCATGCCTATCATCAAGAGAACATTCTCTCAAGACTTGGATTTACTAAAGATATACTTTCTTAGACTGATTGCAACATTACTTTGACAAAACTCAGAACAAAGTTTGAAAATGGTTTCAATTCAGAATTCAAAGAGCGTATGCAGAAATATACAAGATTTGATGTTTAATTCTTTAAATATGCAATGATCTGTAACATGGATTCCATTGGGAAATACATGCTTGAGATAATTCTTCATCAACAACGGACTCCACATTTGTTGAAACAAAAGAAGTTGATGCAGACACAAGAAGATCATTCAAATACAACCCAAGCATTGAATATTGATTCATTGAAAGTTAATTTAGTTGTCATACAAAACACTTGTTCTGAGAAAGAAGACACTAATTCAGAGACTGCATCTAGCAAATCAGTAAAAGAAAGCAGCTTGGATTCTGCAACAAAAGATCTAATACAAGATGTCAAAAGCAAAAGAAAGATGCATGGCATATTTTCGATCTCTTCATTTACACCTTCAAGTTCTTTCTAAAGACGACTTAAAAGGCACTCGCATCGAACATGGATTCAAACGGGCATTCATGTCACTCTTTGGTTAAGATGCTGATACTTTCACAAGTATAATGCTCCTCAACGTAGATCAAACACAAAAGCAACTTGACAAAGATGAATTTCAAGAAGATGGATCCATGGCAGCCTTTTGGGTGATAAACAACCAGTTTCAGAAGTTTATCGATTCACAATTTACTTTGGATTATGACAGTCAAATGACAGACAAGTACTTTGTTAAATACACTAGAATCAAGGTTAAACACTTCAGATATACACTACACCAACACATGGGTAATGTCAAGAAGTTCGTTGCTGAAAGAACACGTCATTAAAGACAGTATGATAGAAGGGTGAATAAAAGACAGATGCAGACGCAAGAGAGTAAGATTGATACGGGTAAAGCAGTAGATGATGATTTGGTTGTCACAGAAAGCAGTGGAACAGAATCAGAAGTGCAAGATGACAACATCAGTTCAGGGAATGATACAGATGCAGATGATGCAGATATCAGACCCATTTATGACAAAGAGCCACTGGCTGAGGTACAATTGATTGTTGAATGTAATATCTTTGCTACAGGACAACAGCATACTGAGCAATCTGAAATCATTAATGAAGGTAGGGTTGACCAGTATACTGAACAATGTCAAGTTATAAGTCCTATGCTTAATTCATCACCTGATAACAAGACAACTGAATTTTCAAACCAATCTCTCGAGTCTAAAAATATTTTTCTCAAAAAGACCGTTGCCCAATTTTAAAAATATTTTTCAAGAATGGAAGCGCCTTGGATGTCATTATATTTCTTTGTATTTTGCACTTGTTAGGAACATTGTAAGTAATTCCGTATGCACACATATTGAGGGAAGATTGTTAGCCTTAAAATATGTCGGCTAATACGGAATTACATTAGTTTTATTATAGACGGATACGCAAGGAATAGAAACGTCATGTTAGGATAGTGAAGCGTATCCCGGGCTATAAATACCCCCTGCATACTTCCATAGAGGGGTGAGGATAATCATTTGTATCTCATAAGTGTGTGTTTCTTTCTCTCTCTAGAAAACACACACTCTTTCCTTTCTCTCTCTACAATCTAATAAACATGGCTTACTTTTACTTTTGTCCTCCCCAACCTCCGAATTGTTAGTTTTAGGCTTGAATCTTTATGGTTAACACATTTTGAATTGGTTTTGGTTAAACCGGTGTTTGTTCAGAAACTATTTTTGAAATTGGTAACCAAAAGGCTTGTTCTGTAGACAGTTTTTTTAAGAACAAAGTGCGTATACAATTCATTCAGTGAACCATAATCAATGGGTTTGATGTTCACTCTTTTCTCTTTCACAATCGGATCATTTTGTTTATCATTCATTTTTAGCCTAGTTGCTTCAGCTAAATCTAAGGTCTCTTCAAAATCAATCACAAACAGTGGATCAAATTTCTTAACGATGGTATGACCACAATATAACGCTGGTTATTTCGCTGAGCTTGCGTAAGATACAAGGGATTTTGATAACCAAGAGCCGTTTTGTGATGTTCATCATAAAAAACTTGAGGTTTCGTTAACATATGCATCGTTTGCACAGATTGACCCATTTTGTGAACAATGTTGTCAAGTGCTTTCTTTTTATTTTCTAAATCCACAATTTCTTCAATGTATTTATCTTCTTTTGCTTTCGTTTCTTTTTTCAAAACCTCAACCGTGGTAGACAAATTTTTGTTACTTTCTACATTTGCAGAAAGTTGCAAATTTAACATTTGAATTTATTTTTCAAAATCGGCAACCTTTGCATTTATATCAACGATTATACCTCGCATTTGAGAATCAATATATTTTTCACAGTCACTGAAATCAAATTTTTGTCTTTCTTCAAAGATTTTGACATGTTCCTTGTATCTTTCAAGCTCAGCGATTAATGTTTCATTTTCAGTCTTATCTTCCTGATTATTCGCATTGCATTTTGCTACTTGATTAGACATTTTCTCTATTACAGACATTATCGTCGCATCTTGTTGTTTAGAGGAAGTAATATCTTGAAAAACTTCATTTTCGTTTTGTTGTAAATATTGTTCATACGAAATAACATTGTTGTCACTTGTAATTTCAATATTTGTATCATCAACAAAAACGGGTTGTTCAGAATACTGCATCTCTTGAACACTTTAATTAATCATATTGTTATCTTGATAAGTGTTGTAATTTTGTACCTCGAAGAGAACATCTGAATCATAAGCAGAGTTTATCCATGAGAACCGTACTTGTCGATGGAGCTTCATCACAGTCTGAGTCAAATGCATCAAGATCATTAGTCTGGAAGATAGCAGTTGTTGGCAGTGTCTGAGTGTCTGGGCCTAATGAACTTTGTCCTATGGGTCTTCCAGAAATGCAAGTTGTTCCTCATCCAAAATAACCCCTGATTCTAAAGCATGAGCAAGCAACATCTTTTCCTTGAACCATTCAAAATTCTTTGGTCTCTTTGGTTGAGTACATTATCTTGCCATAGGACCTTTACCACTACAGTTGTAGCAACAAATAACCTTTGTCTGATTTCTTACAGAATTTCCCATATTTTTGTTAACCCCTGTTCCATTAGCATTACCCTTTGCTTCACTACCTCTATAACCCTGAGTCTGTCTCCCCTGAACATTCTGCACGGTGACCCTGTCATCTTATAATCTGGCTTGGTTCTTTGGATTGGAAGAGGTCCTGAGTTGGTTGTTGGTTGGTGGATATCGTGAGGCAAATGTTGTGCTGATGAATGCCATTGCTTTGTTTAGACTAGCAATTGGATCATCGGTAGGAAGAAATGATGGTACAACAAGTCCTAAATCCAATTGAGGAAACACTGTTGGTTGATGAAAAACTGGTGCAGAGTATGATTGCTGATGAACTGGTGCTTCATATGGTTGTGGTTGTGGAAGAGATGTGTAGAATTGTTGAGTAATTGGTGAAAGCTGTTGGTGATACTGTGATGAGTTGTATTGAGGTTGATGATTGTTGTAGTATGAAGATGTGATGTATGAATTAGCAACCAAGGAAAGAGGATCAGGAAATATTTCCCTCATCATACGCACTTCATTAGCATGAACCTCATGTTGCCTGAGATATGCATAGAGCTGATCAAAGCTTGATTCGTGCATATCTTTTGCTAATTTGACATCAGTGACAATCTTGCTCCATTTCGGCTTAAGGTTATTCACAAACTTAGTATTCACTTAAAGTTCTTGCATAGTCATCCCAATCGTGTTCATATCATTAATTAGCTGAGAAAGGTGAGCATCATGAGGAAAGTGAAGTTAGGAAGATTGGCTAGTGAGACCGTAGGCTTGCATGCGGAGTTTCCCTAGTTTTCCTTTCGTGTTTGTTTTGAATTGAATCTATGATTGTTTTTGGGTTTGGATTATTTTGTTATGTCTTTGTATTGGAGTGACTCTTTTACCTTAATACAAGACTCCTTTTTCTTGTGTTTGGTATTGTCATGACACTTTGTGTCCATTTTTCGTTTTATTTAATGCATTTAGTTTTCTCTATTGTTGACACCATTGTGTTGTGATGATACCCATGATGTTACGCCTCGTGTTTCTGCCTTGGCGGGGTGTGACACATTAAGTACTGAGTCAAGAAGGTCTTTACCATGTTCCTTACCTCGTATATAGAGTTTCATATGACTCTGCCATGAGTTATACTGACTCTTTTCGAGCATAGGAGGACAGTTATCAGCCCCTGCTGCAATAACGTTCTCTACCATCGTAGACATTTTGAATTGATTGATGTGTGAAATGATATTATAAAATCGTTTTAATGATTAGTAAGAGTTGTGTAATTGTGTCGCTGTTTTAAGTGTTTTTGATCAGTCAAATTGCCTGAAAGTCAGTCAAATCCCCTAATTAATAGGGTCAAATAGCCTGATAAGTTGTTACCAAACCGCGGGATTTACTAAGTCAAATCGCCTGAAGATTGAGCTCAAACTACTAGATAATCTTTGTAAAATCGCCTGAAAAAGTTAGTCAAATCGCCTGAAAAACCTTATCAAATCGTCTAAAAAAGTTAGTCAAGTCGCCTAAAAAACCTTATCAAATCGCCTGAGAAAGTAATTCAAATCGCTGGAAAAAATGAGCTTAAATCGCTGGAATTTAGTAACTCAAATCGCTGGAACTTAGGAACTCAAATCGCTGGAAGTGTTAGTCATATCGCTGGACTTTGATCTCAAATTACTGGAGTTGTAATCAAATCTCCTGAACTAACTTACCTCAAATCGCTGGTCCAAATACCTCAAATCACCTGAACTGTGTATCAAATCGCTGGACAAAAGGATCAAATCGCTGGACACAACACTCAAATTGTCGGAATACAAAAAAATACACACGAGTCCAAACACTAAAAAACACCTAAAAACCATAATTTTTAACGTTTTTACCTGAAATATTTTGCAAAACTAAGTATATCTAAGCTATATCTAACATAAAAACCATAACTTTATCATTTTTAACATCAAAATTTTAACCACTTTTATTTTCAAAAAATATAGCTTAAAAACACACTTTTTGGTAGATTTTTGCATGTAAAACGCACACAATCAACACGTAATCATCCCATGGAGACTGATACCAGTTGTAGAATAGTATCAATCACACACCAAGATAGATTATGTAGAAAGTCTAGAGAGAGAAAATGATGGAAGGTTTTCTAGTGAGAGAAAGTAAAATGGAATAGCATATAAGTGAAAACCAACACCCTCTCCATGTGTGGAGAGGGTATTTATACTTACGCGTGATAGTTGGGGCGTGGACTATCCATGAGTAGTCTATGGGTCGGCCTGATTACTTACTTAATTATTACACGTTTAACTACGAGCTAAGAACTAATATATTGGTAGTGACTAAGTCTTTTCTTTATTCCTAACAAAGATGATATCGTTATACATGAGATGTTAAACGGATGAGTCATGATGATATCGTTATACATGAGATGTTAAACGGATGAGTCGAGATAATATCGTTATACATGAGATGTTAAATGGAGGAGTCGATATGGTATCGTTACGAATGAGATGTTAAACGGATGAATCGAGATGATATCGTTATACATGAGATGCTAAACGGATGAGTCGAGATGGTATCGTTTTACATGAGATGGTAAATGGAGGAGTCGAGATGGTGTCGTTATACATGAGATGTTAAATGGGGGAGTCGATATGATATAGTTATGCATGAGATGTTAAGCAGATGAGCCAATATGGTATTGTTATACATGAGATGTTAAACAGAGGAGTTGATATGATATCGTTATACATGAGATGTTAAACAGATGAGTCGAGATGGTATCTTTATACATGAGATGTTAAATGGAGGAGTCGATATGATATCGTTATACATGAGATGTTAAACGGATGAGTCGAGATGGTATCGTTATACATGAGATGTTAAATGGAGGAGTCAATATGATATTGTTATACATGAGATGTTAAACGGATGAGTCGAGATGGTATTGTTATACATGAGATGTTAAAAAGATGAGTCGATATGATATCGTTATACATGAGATGTTAAATGGATGAATCAAGGTGATATTGTTATACATGAGATGTTAAACGGAGGAGTCAATATGTTATCGTTTTACATGAATCTTTAGACGGATGAGTTGAGATGGTATCGTTATACCTGAGATGTTAAACGGAGGAGTCGATATGATATCGTTATACATGAGATGTTAAACGGATGAGCCGTGATGATATCGTTATACAAGACATGTTAAACGGATGAGTCGAGGTGATATCGTTATACATGAGATGTTAAACAAATGAGTCGATATGATATCGTTATACATGAGATGTTAAACAGATGAATCGATATGATATCGTTATACATAAGATATTAAACGGATGAGTCGATATAATATGGTTATACATTAGATGTTAAACGGGTGAGTCGATGTGATATCGTTATACAAGACATGTTGAACGGATGAGTCGAGATGATATCGTTATATAAGACATGTTAAACGGATGATTCGATATGGTATCGTTATACATCAGATGTTAAACAGAGAGTCGAGATGATATCATTATACTTAGAATCTAAAATTATGTTACAAATTATATAATTTTGCGCCAACATAAACACACACACACACCCCGTTATTATGGAGATGGTACCACATGAAGCTTTTGCGTGTCCTTGCGGAGAAGGAAATTTAGTGCTGCGTGAATCGCATCAACCTCTCACCTGTGGTCAACTATATTATGCATGTCCTTTATCAAAGGTGAACAATTACATGTTTTTTATTTGTGTAATATACAAATAATTTGGTTAGTTGTTAAAAAATATTTTTTTAACTCTTTAACAGCCTCGGGAAAACGATTTTGGATGTAAATTTTTTTATGGAAAGAGGAACGAGTCCGTCTACTGGCCGCTTCTCTTGAAGCTTCAACGACTCATAGTTATTCTCCATGACCTTAAACACCTCCAAGTTATTCTCCAGGGCCTTCTAGAAATGCAGAGTGCTCAAACTGCAAGCTCTTGATTGAAAAGATAAAGGTACACGAGGCAACATTAGAAATATATATGTATCCCAAAAACCACACACTTGATTCAACTACACTACTTCACGAGCTTTACAATGACATGGGAAAATTTAGTTTGGAGTAGTTTGTCATTTAGCCATATCAATTTAGCATTTGGAATGCAATTCATATGCTTTAATCTTTAAACTTTTATTGATTTGTAATGTAATTCGTATGCTTTAGTGTTTAAAATTTTATCGATTTGTAATGTAATTCGTATGCTTTAATGTTTAAATGTTTATCGATTTGTAATGTAATTCGTATGTTTTACTTCTTTATTGGTTTAAGTCCACGCAACATAAATAGTGCAGCAACATTCTACTAATTACATTATAGATCGATAAAACTTAATAGCAGTTTCGAAAGCTTCTGAACCACCTGAAAAGTTCGAAAATGACAAGTGGTTTTATGGTTTAACACTGTTCGGATTGACGATATAGCAATTATTTTGGTTATTTTATCCTGGCATGACTATATGGTTTAACACCATCGGGATATAGTCACAGGTAATTAAGCTAATCAAACGCTAAAAAAAGTCAAAGTTTTGGTCAATTCTTTCCTCGAGGACATGTCGTCCGGGGAAACAAAATGACACGTCACCCCCCACTGTCATTACTGCTAATCACACTAGTTAAACACAGTCAAATTTTGGTCAAAGTTTTCCCCTTGGACATGTCGTCGGGGAAACCTTGGCGGAAAAACACACCGCCAAAATTTTCGTTAGCATTTTGGTCAAGGTTTTGGTCAAACTAGACCAAAACTTCCCTGTAGACATGTCGTCGGGGAAACTTTTGGTCAAGTTTGACCATAGACGTTGAGCTTGGTCAAAGTAAGTAGCACGACTTTTTTGTCTTTTAGCGGGTTTCCCCGACGATATAGCGTCCTCGGGGAAAACCCCGTCACCAGTTCCTATTTTTCTTGTAGTGACACACTCATTTCTATCTTGTAAATACACATATACTCTTGCATACATTCATACATACATTCTTTGATCATTACACTTGTCTTATAACCATTTCAAGTGCTCCACACATTAGCATTTTCTAGCAAGTGAAAAACACAAGGAAGATTTCAAAGTTTCAAGTGTTATTACCATTTTGTATTCATTACATTGTTGTGTCATTCTATTCCATTATCATACACCAAAGTTTGTAGTCATACACCATATATTAAATTAAAGTGATTGTTAGTATTTTTGTCCTTAAAATACATTGAGAAGAAAGGTTGGTCCTACCTCGACAAGGACTCGATATCTAGCTTAATATCGATAAATATTGTAAGCGACATTGTAAGATTTTTTCTCCGCTAAAAAAGAGTTTGTTGATATAAGATGCGAATAGAAGATTCGCGACCAAACCAATATAAATTATAGTGTTATCGATTTGACCTTTCATTTACTTACTTATTGCAATTATTTATTTATATGCTTTGATAGTATGTAATTATTTATTTACTTACACGCTTGTCATTTGACACGTAATCAGAAACAAAATAACATAACATCTGCCAAAACTTTTTTTTAATAGTATCTATATATAGATACAGATACTATATCATTACATTGCAATCCTTTATCAATCCTTGTTGACATTCCTTATTTCATAGTTAACTTTATCAAAACACCGAAAGTCGAAAGTACGTTATAACATTTTAAAAAATATATTATGTACACTTATTGACACAGCTATAATGGCGGTTTATTTATTTATGTCACCCCTGTGAGAATGTTTTAATAGCATGGCAATATGGTATGGAACCCATGGCTCTAAATGATACAAATGTTGTTCTAAAGAACAGGTTTCCTAGGCAACTCTCACCAAACTAACAACTAATTCAACCTTAACCTTAATCACAAGATAATCTAAACATATTTCTGCGTTTCTCCCGATTGTCAAACCCAACTTCAGAGCAAAAATAGATCAAGTCAAATGAGCAAGTTATAAAAGAAAGCAAGAAAAAAAAGTGTAATGGTATTATTTATTGATGATTAATTTTATTACATGTTATATTTTAACATTGTCTAATAACATACATTATTAGTCATTGCTAGCTACTTTTTTGGAAGAATTTCATTTATATATTTGAAAAACATGAATATTACATCAATATCCTTGTAAAAATCATAATTACGTCAATATCCTTTGAAAGCTTAACAAATTTATATCGATATCCAAACCAACAATTAAATCTTAAATAAATAATTTTGGTAATTATGTATTATTTATATATAAAATAAAAAAATATTCCATTTTTACCCTTTAACAACAAAAAGAAAATCCTAATCATTATTATTAATCATTATTAGGCATCACAATCACATGCTAGCCAATTAAACTGTGACACACAGCCTTTTGTCCCCACCTTATCATGTGCCCATGGGGCACATGTTAGAAAAATCCTATTATTAATCATGTTTTGCCCTTTATTATATTTATTATTCTTTTTAACATACAGAGTAAATTCCTAACAACAAATATAGTATTTTTTAAGCAAATTAAAGTGATACTGATTAGTGCATCCATGAATATGTTCATGATACACAGAACTTCTTTAAAGTGGTTTTTATCTTCTCCCAAATCCCAATATATGGACCAATGATGTTCTTGTTTTGTTTGATACGATGTTGGAATCATAATACAACTTACAAGAATCCTGAATTTAAAGAGGAGGACGACATGATGAAAAGAATGCGTAAATCAATCACATAATTTCTTATTAGAGGGCACGGTGTGGTGACGGCGTTGGGTGCCAAACCAACGTCGTTGTCGGCGTTATGATACCCGGCTGTGAACAGGGGGCACGGCGTGGAAGCCCACGTTAACACCAACATGCAGCAACGCTGCAAGTTTTATATAAAAAAAATTGAAAAAAAGGCCTAACGGCTAGTATATAATATTTTTTTTTAAATTAATTTTTTTTAAAAACAATAGCCAACGGCTAGTTTTAGTTTAAAAAAAAATTAAAAATCCCAAACGGCTAGTTTAGTAAAAAACAAAAAATTTATTTTTTCAAAAAAATTTTACCCACTATATATATCCCCATTTCATATACATTTTTTCACACAACTTCCAATTCATACTCAATCTTTATACACATTCATTAATAAAAAAAATGTTTGACTTTCCCAACGACGGCTCTTTTTGGAACCTCCTTAATTCCGGCAACATGAATTCCGGGTCGACGTCGAATTCTCAATTCCTCGGGTTTTCTAGCCAAGCTCCGATGACTCCCGAGCAACTACCTTTTTTACAAACTCAACAACAAACTTTTGTTGAATTTCAACAAAATTTTCAAAACCAACAACAAAACCCACCACAATTCCCTATACCAAGGCTGTCAAGATCGCAATCCTACCCAGGATCGTTTTTGACTTTGCAAAATCGGGATCGTAAGATCGGATCGAGATCGTAAGATCCCACCTGAGTGTCTTGTCTTGCTAATAGGCATTGGCGGATCATAACGTTATACATTTATACATATCTATTGAATATCAAACACGAATTCATAAGATAGCGTAAGAAAATTTTGACGTTTGAATATCATGATAATAAAACTAGTGAAATACATTTAATTTGTATAAGTTATCAAAGCTAAATAAACAATTTAGTGAGATAGGAATAAAAGGCATAAGATGTAAACATGCAAAAAATCCAAACATAAAAAGTTAATCTATTTCAAATGTTTCGGTAACTCCATTTTCGGCACTCAAATAAAATTTCGAGTCCTTTTTAGAGTATTCATCATGGCTTTGTACGGTAGAAAGATATACATCTTGTCAAAGACTTTTGAACCAAAATATAATATTATAGAGTAATATAATAGCAAAGAAATAAAATGCAAGTCTTATATAAGGTTTGACATAAAATAATAAAATAACTCATCAAATTGGTAAGATCGGATCGCGTGCCGATCCTACGATCTTACGTTCGATCCTACGATCTTACTTACGATCCTACCTCACATACGATCTTATAACGATCCTACACGATTTTAGCTAGTGGGCACGTAAGATCGTACGATCTTACGAGTTTTCTCGCGATCTTGACAGCTTTGCCTTATACCACAACAACAAAGCCAATCTTCAAACTCACTTTCACAAACCGAATCCCAACCAAAAAAAGGCCGACTAAAACGCACGGCTAAAAAAGGAAAAGTGGCCGAACCGATTGGCGACGTTACTTTACGTTGGACATCGGACGAGGAAACGTTACTTGCAGAATGTTTAGTGGCAGTTTCAGAGGATCGTAACGTCGGGCGGTCTCAACCGAGGGACACGTTATGGTTTTGGGTTTTGAACGAATTCAATCGGTTGAATTTTCAAAAACGTACCAAGGATATGTTGTCAAGCAAATGGAGTACGTTGAACCATCATTGCCAAAAGTTCAACGCAATCTACAAAAGGTGCAATCTGTTGAAAAAAAATGGCGAGAACGAGGTTGATTTGATGAAACGGGCTCGGGGCATTTATCAAGACGAGAACAAAAATAACGCGTTTAATCACGAAAAAGCTTGGGCAGTTTTGCGAAAGCACGCAAAATGGGACTTACCCGATCCCTCACCGGTTGATTTAACCGAAGACGAACACGTTTTCGCGGTTAACACCGACGAGCTATTCGGTCCTGATGCAAGACCTCGTCCCCCCGGTAAACAACGCCCCGGAAAAAAACCAAATCCGACACATCGGCGAGCACCAGGGGGAGTAAATCGTCGTCCCAATTCGGTGAGTTTATGTCTCACGAGCTTCGTCTCAAACGAGAAGTCGCCAAAAAGGCTTTTGAGGTGTCGAAAGAAAAAGACCGAACGATTACGCGTTTGGAAGAGTTGCGATTTCTCGCCCTTAGCACAAAGGATTTGTCTCCCGACGATGCGTATTGGATCGAATTGCAAAAAAACAAATCAAAGACAAATTACGATCGCAAATGCCGAGGGATTCGAACCAAACCGACGACTCCGACGAGTAGTTTTTTTTCTTATTCTCGAATGTTTTTTTTAATTTCCGTAATTTTTTTTTAATTTACGAATGTATTTTTATTTTATTTAGTATTGTAATTTTTATTTTTAATGAATGAAATAAATTTAGTTATTTTTAAAATTGAGGAAAAAAAATAAGTGGGTCCCAAAAAGTGGTGTTATGGTTAGAGGGGTTTTTGTGTGTGTTGGTGTTATGGTGTTAAAGCTGACGTGGCACCCAAAAACTGGTGTTATGACACCTGAGGCTCTTATTTTTATTAAGATTCCAAGGTAAAAAGATAACTTTTATTTTTGTTCAGTACAAGAATTACCAAAATTATATATTTAAGATTTAATTGTTGGTTTTGATATTGATGTAATATTCAAGCTTTTCAAAGATATAGATGAAATTCTCCCCTACTTTTTATTGAATATTAGTTTTTTGATTTTTTAGTAACTGATGTGTGTTTTACAAGCGTTAAATTTATAATATTAAAAATACCAATTTTGACTAAAAACACAATACGGGCAAGTATACCCTTTTGTATGTAATATAGCTTAGGTAAGTCCAGGTCGTTCCACTGGAATTAAAGTTTTCACATTTTTTTGTAACTATGGTTTCCGCTCTTTAGGCTGACTAATCCACGGGGTTTGAACCCACCGTCACACAGACTCAAACCAGGTAAAGCCCTCCCTTTTCAGGAGGTTGGCGTGGCCAAGTTTTCACATATTGTAATTATCATGTTAAGGCCAAAATTGTAACACCCCCAAAATGCGATACACAGCGGAATACAACGATTGGGGTGCTACATCATAATACATGCACACGAGTCCCAGTAAACGTTCAAAGATACGTTTATAAAACACAATTTTATTTATTAGAAAGATCAGAGTTACTTAGGTCCCAATACCATTATAGAAATTATTTCTAAAAGTCACAACACGACTTGATTTCTAAAACACTTGTTTAATTAATGACACTACTTCACCGAGACACCGTCCTTGATATCCGCGTTACGTCACATCCAGTCATCAACAACAATAACCTGAGATACATGCTTAAAAAGGTCAACAAAACGTTGAGTGAATTCATAGAGTTTACAAATAATAGTTAGAACGCATATTTTGGTTCAACAAAACGTATAACGTTGGCTCATAAGTCAAGTTATAAAAATATTGATTTCCAACTAAAGAGCCCATATACCGAAACTTAACACATTCATCCCGTAGGACGAAATTATGTCCGATAAGTATGCCACTTCTCTTAATACTAACTACAAAATGTCCGTTTGACAGGGTGGTCCCAACGGATTCAAACCCCGGACCCTAACGGATTCAAAGCCCGGACAGGGTTGTCAAACCCAATAGATATATTTAATGCATTAGCGTTCACAACACATGGTAACTAACGGTCACACAGCAAAAGGCATACACTCAGTAGTGAAGGAATCATATTTAAGTATCAAAAACAGTTTGCGTTCAATTTCACAAAACAAGCAATATATCCCCCTCGCGGAGTTAAAAACATTGAAAACTTTTAAAAGCGAGGCTATGAACTCACCTTTGATCAAAAGCCGATAATCAAACAATGAAGTCTAGCACGAAAATGCACAAACGCGATAAAAACCTATAATTAGAGTCGCTCGATTACTATACCGAAAAGTATAATCAACGATGCGTACATCGTATCAATAAGATCATATATAGTACATATATATATTCTCACATGTGATGAGAAATCCGCTTGCGCCTTAGATCCTAAAACCCCACAATATCAGGTTACGATTGTTCTTTTATTTACATCATACATCGCTTAATCAAATACTTTCTATTTTAAGAAACTTTCTATTTTTGGAAAGTTACTATTTTCGGACAGTTACCATTTTTAGTGTCTTAGATCCCAAAACCCCATAACATTGAGTTATAATTGCCCCTCACGTTTTATCTTACGTGACTTTAATTGAAAACTTTATATTTTTGATAACTTTCTATTTTTAGAAAGTTACTATTTTCGGAAAGCTACCATCTTTGGTAAGTTTAAACATCTAAGTATATTTTTATACTTATCATTTTATTTATATTCATGTACTTAGTTAAAAATTATGTAAGTCTTATATGACCCGTTGACTTTTTAAAGTCAACATTTGAATTTTATGTTTATATTTATTTTTACCCATATCTGACCCGCTCCAAACGACCCGTTATATCTCGTTTTCACGATTCGGACAAAGAAGAAATTTTATGCGAAACGATATTCCGGACAACTTTTTAGTTTTAGGCGAGACCTGAATCTAGACAGAACATGACCAAAACGCCCTTTTTCAATTCTGCTGTAACTTGTATTTTTAATAAAAACGCAGCAGTTTGACCATCGGTTTAGACCCGTTATATCACGTTTTCGTGACTTTAACCAAAAAGAGATATTATAGAAAACGTCATTCCGGACAACTTTCGTGCTTCGCCGGAAGGCTGAAACGGACTCGAAAGTGCTGAAATTGCTTATTTAGAATTCTGACAGCTTAGCCAAAAAGCTGTTTGGAAAATTATAAATTTTCCAAACTTGTTTTCGCCATAACTTCTTCGTTATTAGGAGTTAGAAGCTCTACCTTATATCAAAAAGATCGTCTCGGAAAGCTTTATCATATTCTTCAATCGAAAATAAGATTTTATGAATTTTCGAACCTCATTTTGCGTGCCAAACTTTCTGCACGAATTTACATTTTACAAAACTTATCGAAACTTCATTTTCACCTCACAACAACATCAAAATACGCCTAGCTAACCTATCTCAGTCAACTAATCAACCCATTCACAATCTATTCTAACCAACGCAAGTGTCGGACCTCATCACATATAATATACGAAATCAAATTAAAAGCGAAACAAACGAAACAATGAAATAAACATGACGAGGATACTTACAACAACACACAAGGTGTTGGTTTCGGCCTCCTTGTGGTTCGAACCCGCGGACGCAACCCAAACGAGTGACCCGAACCGTTTTCGACAAAACCCACTTGATCATATCACTAATCTAACCCTTTTAAATACTCTCCTAGCTCGAAACATCATGAGCCAAACCAAAAATACATTTTCTTCAAAACCCATTGCATGTATGTTTTTCTTATATGGAAACGTAGGCCTCGACACAAGGATTAATATTTTGTATTCGGATCGTATTGCATGTTGGTAAAATGGTGGCGGTGGTGAAGTTATTGTGGTGGTGGTCGGCCGAGCACAAAGGAGGAGGAAAAGGAAGAAAAAAAATAATGTGTGTGTTTTATTACTTGTATTTATAGGAAAAATCTTTGGCAATTTGGCAAAAATAGTCCCTCCATCCTTAAGTCCTTTTAAACTTAGTACAAGCCTTTCTTTTTAGTTATTAAAATCGGCCATAAACTCGGGTCACTACTTTCGTAAATATTTTTATTCCGTCCTGCTAAATATAGTTTTAAAATATTTAATAAAACGTTAAATCACGTAAACCTCGATTCTTGACACGCTTTTTACAAAAACTCGAAGAAACACCATAAAACATAAAAATAAAATTAGTCGGGGCGCGTCATAATATTTATGATGCCCAAAACGCTTAACGGTCGCGCGGTCAAACGTTGACTCGCTAAACGACTAAAAATAAAAAAATTTTTAAATTCCGGTCGTAATAAAATACGAAAAATAATTATTTTCGACAAATTAAATTTTAAATGTCGACGTTCACTCACACAATTAAAAAATACTAATTATGACGTCGATTCCACATCGCATACGCGTCGTGAAACCGGTTGTTTTACATTCCACCACTTTAAGGACGTCGTCCGGGGCTCGGTCCTTCTTATGTGTCTCATCATTCGGTCAGCATACGGACTTCTCGTCGTTCAACGCAACTCCTACGTTCTCAAAATAAATATGTGATACAATATTCGCTCTGACTATTCCGGATGGGAAGTCAACAAAACCAGCGTAAATTATACCTACGAAATACAAACCAAAATCATGGTAGTTCTTATCAAAAGTAGTAACAACAAGTTGCGAAAAAATATTCTACTAAACGCAAAACACGTCGATCTAACTTTATAGTCCGCTTCTTCATAAGAACAATATACGTCACAAAAATATTAACCGTTTTAACAATAATTAAACGTCGTTCACCCGAGAATTTTCTAAAATGGGTATATCGATTCCAAACTTAGTTTGGGATCATATAAACAACAAAACCAAGCCACATCGCTTATCACAAGCAAGGCAGAAACTTACGTCGTGTAATTAAAATCAAGTATACTCCACTCAAAACGAATTTTACCAATATTCAAAACCAGAATAGCTTCGTTACCAAAATCCCAAGACATATTCGCGAAACTAAAACAAGATAGACCCAAAATCAAATTCGATATATATAAATATAGCATTATCCAAAATTAAAATACTCTCATTATTCAAAACCCAAAATACACATTTCCCTTCTTCGGTCTCATTTAATAATGCCTCACTGGTTGCGAAAAATAATCCGAAACACATTAGATCTCCTAATTATCTTACGATATTGTTACATATGCCCACATAATCACATAAGTACCTATTGTATGCTCACCATCTTTTACATGATGACTCGATGAATTGGCTTCATACAAAGGCATTCATCACGCCCGCTCTCAACCAAGCATTGGCGATTATTATCACATATCGTATTCGTTTCCCTTTGAAGCTTTTGGCATAATTATTCATTCTAACACTTAGGTTTATACCCTTCCGGTCACATTTTCCTCATCGTACCGAGCTTGCCCCAAAGTCAAGCCACCTCGACGATAATTCCAACATAAACACAGCTAACTCTAATTGGTCTACACTCACTCTCATGGGTACTTCAAACTACAATCGTCAACAAGACTTTTGGCGATGTCCACTGATTGTGAGTTTTATACACTATAAAATATATAATATAATACCACAAGAGAAATTAAAAAAATTCCCTAAGGAAAATTTACTCTTAAAAGATATATATAATATATAATACGTATATATTATACCGGGAAGAAATGACACCCAGTCGTTTCCCCGGTCCCAACGCTTGTGGTCAATTGCAACCACGTTTGTATCGCTTAGATTATGATTTGAATGAGACAAAATAATTTTTGATTATCTATAACTACTAAATACTACTAAATAAAAGCAATAATTAAAATGAACAATTAAAAGCAATTAAACACTTAAAACAATTAACGGGAAACAAATAAAACGCGACGAATAAGCAAGTAAGGCAATACTAACTCTTAAAAATGCAAACTAAATTTCTAAACCTAAAATAGGACAAAAGAAAATTTAAGAAAAAGAAAAATATTTTTTTTGATTATTTTTGAATTTATTATGAATTAAAAACTAATTTAATCTAATTAAATCCTAAAAAATAACATATTAAGTCCTAAAAATTGAGAAAAATGATTTTTAAACTTAGAAAAGTCTAAAATAACATAAAAACTCAGAAAACTATTTTTAACTATTTTTAAAATTAAAATCCTATTTTTAAACTTAAAATTAAAAGCTCAATAATGAAAATTTAAATCTAAAAGTGGTGAAAATGATTTTTCTTAATGTAAACCTAAAGCTATTTTTTATAAAACTAAAAACTATTTTTTTTGTAATTTTGTGAAACTTTTTTCTATTTTTTATTATTTTTCGAAATTAAAAACCTAAGAAAAATGATTAAAAATAAAATACTTAATGAAAAATTACCAAAAATTCAGGGAAAATCTAGAAGGCAACAAAGATGACAAGAAAAATATAGCTAAAGAACCAGCTTAAAGAATAAGCTCATAAAGCTTATGAATAAGCTACGGCTTATTATAAAAAGAGGAAAAGGAAATTGAGTATAAGAGTTGAAAAGAGAGAAAGGCTAACGGATGAGCTAATGAAGCATGGTGGTAAGTCGTTTGTGTTGTGTGCAAGAGGTCGTGGGTTCAAGTCTGGCAAACCCCCATCTTTTTGCACTTTTTATTTTACTTATTTTTTGAAAAACAAGAGTTGGAACTTGTAAAGGACTCAATTTTAAGCAACTTTAAAACTTCACTTTTGGTCTGAAAATGTCTAAAAAGCTCTGAAACAACTTATTTATAAGCTGTCATCAGAAACTTGGCTTTTGAGCCTTGAAAACTTGATTTCACTTAGACACTTGTATTAAGCTCAAAATAAGCTCAAATATAGATTCAAAAGCTGTTTTAGACTCCTTGTGATTTGCCCTATCTACTTTTAACAAGCTAAAGTATTGACTAACTCTTAAACTTATCTGAATCTAAGGAATTAAACCTGCAACTCAGATGACAACTCAAAGAGCTTAAAATCAAAGTAAGCTATTGAGCTTATTAAGCTATGACAGAAACTTAACTTTTGCAAGCTTGATAAACACCTAATATGTTATGAATTCAGATAATAAAAACAACTTTTATAAGCTAAGAAATTAAAATTAAAAGCTAAGATTCAATACTGCTGTTTTTGGTCTTTTTGGCTTTTTAATGACTTTTAAAACTAAATGCACCTAAGGAAATGAGCTATAAAATGGAAACTAA